>RJWJ010047463.1:0-10949 GCA_004363605.1 Indri indri
GGCAGGTGTATTGCTTCAAATGCACACCTCGCCCTGCTCCCTCTCCACAGTGCCTTCTCCTCTAGTTCTGTCAAATCCCCTCTGCCTGCCTCCTGTAAGTACACTTGTGATTGCATTTAGGATTATCCTCAGGAAATCCAGGATAATCTCCCCATCGTAAAATCTTTAATTTAATCATATTTGCTGAGATCCTATTTCCAAACAAGGTACATTGACGGGTTCCAGAGATTAAGCCCTGATATATTTGGGGGCTGTTATTTAGCCTCCTACAGCTTGGTTAAAGTTTTCCCTACTCCAAGAGGGTACCTGTAGGGACCTGGATTTTCCTGAAAGTATTAGTATGTACTAATTCTGACTGAGAACAATTTTTTGTATGTGATATAATATAAGAGTCCTTCCACTTGCCCCAGATTAAACCTTTTTAATGTTTGCAAACTGAATCGAAATACCATCTTTGTTATTGATAAAAAATCTTGTGCCTACCATTTCTGGATTATCTACTAAATTCCCTTATCTATTTGTCCATTCTTATGCCTCCACCGTATTAATATGATGGCTATGACTTTATAGTATTTTTTAATAATACTAAAGGCATTTATGGTTATAAATTTCTCCCTGACACCAGATATTGCTTCATTTTGTGGTTTTACTGGAAGGCACTCATCTATTCATAGCATTCTAGAGAATGCTTAAATTTACTGTTCTTTTCTCCTTTGGTGTAAGGGTAATCTAAAAGTGAGTTTTTAAATTTCCAAGTAGATAAGGCTTGTTTCATGAATTACACCTCAGTGATCTGTTGCTCATTTTATCAAGTTATGATCAGAGAATGAAGCCTATAGAATAATCCATTATAACTTTTGTTCAGGCTTTTTTAACAGCAGTTACAGGAAAGATTTTCACAAATGTTCCACGAACAAAAATTGTTTTGAGGAGATTTGCTAATATAAAATGAGAAATATATAAAAATGCATAATATAATCAAGTTGATTGATAATATTTAATTTTCATATATCCTCATTGGCTTTCTATTAGATCTACCCAATTTTGAGAGGTGTGTTTTGAAGTATTAGATTGCGATAGTGTATTAATTACATTTCTGTTAATTTTTGCTTTATATATTTGGCTGCTGTGCTGTTTGGCGCACCTAGGATTATAGCTGTCATAGCTCCACAAATTGTGCCATTATGTAATAATGGCCTACTTTTTCCCATTTAGTATGTTTAAGCCCTCCCCCATTTTTAGTTTAATTTTCAGTGAGATTGTTTATCTGGATGGTTGTAGATTAGCATTTCTCATCTTGTTTTTTATCATCATCTTACTTAGGAGCCTTTTTAGACACATTTTTTCTTAATTCTGCCCCTCCCATGAAATTTTAATATCACAGATACATGTGCTGTATGTGTATCTGTGTATTAGTCATAAAAATGGTAACATTATTTCAGCCCAACCCCCCCCCAAGAACCAATCTCAGCCCCTTTGGGGCGATATCACCCCCATCAAGAATGCATGTAAAAGATTCTCGGTAGACCGTCTACAATGTGTCTTTTCTGTTTCAAAAATCCTTATTTGGCAAGCGCATTAAACACATACACATCTTGTATTGTTCCTCACTTGTTTCTTTTCCCCTTCATTTTTTTTGATGGTGTTGGGTGTTAGGTGCTGTTCAGTTAGAGTCCCTTCTTGAACATCTTCCTCAGATGGGTGATGTAGGCAATATGGTCTCTAAGTCTGTATGTATCAGCAAACATTTCTTTCTTTCACCCCGGCAGGTAACATCCTTGAGTGGGTAAAGGATTCTTTGACTTCAGTCTTTGTGTCCTATAGTCCGTAGCCACCATGTCCTTGCAGACGGTTAGTTCTATACCAGTCTGTCTGCTCCGTTTTCCTTGATGGGTTACTTTTTTTATTTTTTGGCCAAATTTTGTCTTTTTCCCCGATGTTCAGTAAATTTATAGAATGTGCTTAGATGTGTCTTTCAACACGAAACTCACCTCCACCTTCAGGTATCTTTTCAACTTGTAGATTTAGGTCTTTCCTCAACGTGGATAATTTTTTTCTATTATTTGCAAACTTATTATTTTTTGCTTCTTTTCCTCTTCCAGTACTTCTTTTAGCCACATGTTATAGCTCCTCGATTTATCTATCAGCCTTTTCCCCTTTTCTCTGTGTGTGTGCATGTGTGTGTATGTGCATTGCATGCTTTGAGATATTTCTTCCGTTTTGCCTTCAGGCCGCTAATTTGGGCCTCAACAATGGCCATACTGCTTTTTAATTACTCCTGTAAGTTAGTTGTAAAATCATAGAGGATTAGCAGCAGCCGCACCTGACTGTCGTTGAGTGCTCATGCTGTGGTTTAGCTCCAGTTCCTGTCTTCTCCAGTAGCCAGTATCAGCAGGTACCCATAGTGTTCAAGCATCTTCCCTCTTGTGGTTGGGTCCCCTGGAATGTGTTGATATTTGACTTTATCAGACTATTGGTGGCTTATTTCTTTCAAGTGAAGGAAGGCAAAGACTGGAGGTGCAGCATTAGATGGTTTACCAGTTCCCCTCTGAGGCAACCAAAGAATTTCTCCCTCCTCAATACCTCATACTCCCAGCCCCAGGTTCAGGGGAGTGGCCTTGGTTCCTGCCTCACCTTTTAAAGAACGGGCCGCTCTGGGACACTCCTGTGGAGCTGAGCATTGTTCTGCAGGGACCTGGATTCCCCAGAACCTGACTGTGCCAGCCTTCAGCCCAGCTCTGCTTGGCTTGTGAGAGTTGCATAGACCTGGCTGAGGATGGAAGGAGCGGGAAAGAATTGGGAGTAACTTTCTTTCCAGGATACCCCTTCCTTTTCCAATTCCACGTAACGAAACAGTCATGTGGAGAGATCTATGCTGGATCAAGAAGAGAGATGTGTGTTCCAGGCCTGAGTTTGCCACTAGCAAGCTGTGCAGCCACCAGCACGTCACTCGATCTTCTTGTGCCTCAGTGTCCTCATTTATGAAATGAGGAGATTGGTGCATTATTGATCTCTAAGGTATCTTACAGCTATGGCCTTCTCAGTTTGTATGAAATCTCAATATCCCGAAGGTTCCTGTTATGATGAGGAGTAAAATTCAGTGGTTTTCCAACATGTTCTGTGGAACCTTGGGAGTGTGGGGGCAGATTCTGTGCAGGAGGGAAGGAAGGAACTGGAGGAGATGTTTGGCTTAAGTTTTCATTTGAACAAAGAGTTCAACTGCTAAAATGAGTTTGAAAACCACCACCATATTCCACATAATCCCCAGGATTAAGTTCATCCAGCATGACTTTTCTTTTGGTTTCTGTTTAGTATTTTCGCTTATTTGCTTCATATGATATTTGGGCTTTTCATCCTCTCTACCGGTTGTTTTGAGTCAACAGAAGCAAGCAGTATTTATAATCCCCAGTACTAGAATATGAATATACCACCCCAAAATATGCCTCTTTGGCATATGGATTATTTTGAGCTAAAGGCAATTGAGAACCAGCAGAGGCAGGAAAAGTTCTTTACCACTCTCTAATTGCCTAAAAATAGAGCATAAATTTCCCCTTTTGTAAAGGAAATTTCTATTAGTCAAAGACATCTCCATACTAGGAAGAGAGCTACTCCTGGAGACAACTCTTACCACTTGAAAGACTCTTGTCTACATGATAAGCAGCCCTTATTTTCCATACATTTTCTCCCTTTATCTTCCCATAACTTCCCTTCCTCACCCAGAAGCTCCAAACCCATTTTCCTCTGTTTACCCTGAGACGTGTGTAAGCCTCAGTCATCCGGCCACCTCCCTAAGTCTCATTTCTTTGTGGAGCTCCCTTGTTTGCGTGTAATTAAAACTTGGTGTGTGTATAATTAAAACTTTGGTTTTCTCTTGTTAGCTTTTTATCAATTTGATTCATGGGCCCAGCCAACGAGCCTAGGAGGCTAGAGAAACAGGTTTATTTCCTTTCCTACAAAATCAAAAGGGCCTCATGCATTCAACAGTCTTCAAAGTCACAATGGGGCTGAGCCGAATCTCTGTCCTGGGGTACAGCTTCCCACACAGGACTGCACTGTCCACCGTAAGGTTTTTGCATACTTCATTAAAAATTGGCTTAAAGTAGGTCAGCATTCCTGAGACACTATCTTTGCGATGATTTATTTAAGTTTGAAATATTGGCTAATGTTTTTCACCGGAAAGGGCAAGGTTTTAAATTGCTGATGTTTAAAAGCCAGGGGGCTTTTTGCTATTTCTCTATTTAAAAAATGATGAGAGAATTTAACTCAGAAAGCACTAGGCCTTACTGCAGAACTTGGCACAAAGTAGGTGTTTAATGCCTTTGGAAATTATTACATTTTGACTGTCTTAACGAAAATGACTGGATGGGGAGATGACACACTGAAGATGAGATATTTGATAGAAGCTCCACCTGAAGCCCGGGTATGGAAGTTCTACCTAAGCCTACGTTCATTACAGCGAGTGCTATAATTAAAAATTTTAGGATTCCTTGGCTTAAGCAATCAACACATACTAAAAGTAAAAATAAGCTTTATTTAATGATAGTCTGCTAGTATCTGTAGATTTCAGAGTTTCTATTTTCATCCATGTTTTGAGAGTTCTGGTCTTTGTCTTAAATCTCACAAAAATAACACAGTGGGAATCAATTTAAGGCATGGAGCTAGAAACACAGATAGGTTAGATGATCTCTTGTTTCATTTGTGCTAAATATATTCTGTTAACTAAGAGGAAAAATAAATGAATTTGTTTAAAAATACTGGCTCACTAACTGGGGTGGGGGGGTGTCTCACGAAACACACAAAGTATTTCTCTGTCTAAAAGGGGAAAATATGAACAGCGAATGAATACGTAATGACCACCAGTCTCGACTGTAGAGATCGGGGCTGTGCAGACGTCACCAGACCTTCAGCACAGTATGACAAGGTATAGTGGACTTCCCAGAGGAGCGCCAGAGCTGGCAAGGAAGGTCGTGTTGGTGTTAACTCTGTCTGGGGAAGAACCTCAAAGCCCTGAGCCTCTCACAATCCAAGCCTTCGCCTCTCCATAGTAAATTTAAAATTGACATAGATGCTGTGATAGAGACACAGACATCAACAAATAAGCTCCTGGTTCTTTTCTTTTCTGTTCTTACCTCTGTCTTTCTGTATGTCTGTCTCTCTTTCTGTCTCCCCTCCTTCCTCTTTTTTAAAGAAGGAGTTTATACCTGTTCAATGCACCCACTCAACCTGCTGCACAGAAATACCTGGTTTGCGGTGAGGCTGCCTCCAGGCTTGGGGGGCTGCAGAGGAATTTGGTTGCTTTTGATGAGCTCCACTTCAGGCCACTTTTATTTCTACACTTAGTTAAAACGAAAAGGAGCCTCCATGCATGACATGGGGTGTAGCCTCTCCTCCACCGTCCAACACCCGGGGGCTGTGGGACTTTGGCTGTGCTGACCAGCTCCAGGCTAGAGCCCTTCTGGATTGTGCCAGACACTCCTTCCTGCTGTCAGCTGTCACACAAGCGTGGGCAAACCGGCTCCCTACACCTAACGCTCCAAAATTTCAGGTCTTGATCTTCCACTTCACTCTTTTCTCAGGCTGAATTGCAGGAATCATTGCTCAGCATCCGCATTTGTTTGCACCATTCTCTCTTCCTTTTCACCAAACCCTTTCCATATAATCATTATCCACAGTCCATCCTTATCAAAGCAAGATGAGACTTTGCCACTTGGGGGCCATGAGGGTCAATGTCTTATTGTCTGTCCGGCCCCTGAAGGCATTTAAGTTTGTGGCCCAATAGCAAAAAAACTGAAAAATCATTAAAAGAAGACTATTTCCCTTTTATGATAAGGAGAGAGAGTCTATCAAAACACACAAGGGAAAATAAACAGGGCAGTGTTGTAATCCAATTACCTGAGATAATGCAATGACTGCGGCCCGCCATTATTCAGTCTCCCTGAGATTAAAACTTATTGTAAAAATTATACACTTTTGAAAATCTTATGAGGAAAGCCTTTATTTTTTATTTTGTTCTTATTTCAGTTATTTATTTTAATTGAATTCAGTACAATAAATTTAAACAATAGGATGAATGCAGGTAAGTCACTGATTAATAACTGTGATTTTCTTCGTAATAGCTAATACTTAAAGGATACTTACTATTAACTCCTCCAATCTCACAAAAACCGTTGGAAGTAAATATTAGTATTATCTGCGTTTTGCAGAGGAAGAAACTGGACATTAGTGAGGTTAAGAAACATAGTTTGTAAACTGGAAATCCAGCTGGACTCCAGGTCTCTCTGGGCTAAAACCAGCAACTGTTTAATCTTTGCTATTACCTCTTCATGTGTAGATAACTACAGATGTAAAAAGTGAAAGAAGGGTAGATTGCAATGAAATTATTACTGCAATGATTGTTTAATTGCACAATACTGAAAAAGACATAATGGAATCTGTGTTTGTGCTACTATCCTATTTATATAAACTCTTTTGAAAGAATTAATTATTTCATTCATTAATCTTCCATGAATGCCAATTGTTGAAGTGCTTGCCTTTTAAAATTCGAATGAATAGTTTTAATTTTTAATGAGCTTATTTATACCTATTTAAAATGGCCAACATTTAGGTTTTCTGATTTCCTTATCTCTGAATATTTTTTCTAGGGTCAACGTCTTTTTGAAAAGTTACTCCAACTGACTTCACAAGATATTGAAATCAAGCTAGTGAGTGATGTAACAGCTGATTCAAAGGTATTAGAAGCCTTGAAATTAAAGGGTAAGGCCAAGGTTGATATGCTACTCTACCACTGGGTATTCTGTTAAGATACTTTTAATTTCACTTAAAATAATATATAATTTCTTTATAATCAATACATTTTGCTCAGTACACTTCTTATTTCTCCTTTAAAAAATAGCCTGATTAAAGCTTTTAAATGAGAAAACTAATTAGTCAATACTGCTGGGATTTTTTTTTTCATAGTGTTATTACATATAGATTTATGCAAAATATCAACTGGCCAATAAATAATAATTAACTAGAAAGAAGAATCTTTTCCTCTCTGAACATTTCAATGATGTGATTAAAGAGCCACTTCTCATCAGAATAAGCATTGGATCTCTGTGTTTGTCTTGCCCATCAAATGAAAATCCTCTTCATGGTGTATATTCTTTAAAATAATATATTCAGGTCTAGAAGTCTACGAAACACAACCTGATTCACGACTTTTAAGATAGTTCCACAGAAGAACACCATTTATATAGCCATTTTGCAATTCGTCTCACAATCTCATGAAGACTGAAAATCATTCTAAAGTAACTTTATTATGTTGTAATCTTCTCTAACTGAAATGAACTCTCACTTCCATATAGTTTTTGCTGACTTGTAAAAATTGTTCCCTGGAATTTATTATCCGAACTCTAAGCCTCTAAAAAGAATTTGCACATTTGAGTCAGTGAAACGTTGGAGCTGCCGGGTGTGCTGGGGAGAGGAAGAGGCACTGGCCTCAGTGGTTCTCGTGTTTCATCTGAAGCCATCATCATATCTCACATTTGTGCTGTTTAAACATACTGTGAGTTTATGCTCGTCATCTTCCCATATTTTGAAGTGACAATATACCTTCCAAAAGTGGAACAGACTACCCAACAGATAAGTGAGCCCAAGTAGCCTTTCCTCCTAAAGGAGAAAAGTTGGATGGGATAAAGTATATTGAAAGTAGTAAACATACAGAAGACATGAGCTTAGCCATGCACTTGTACCTATCATCATGCATATTATTTTTTTCTATGCATAGGAAAATAAAGAAAACTTACAAGATATTGTTATGTCTCAAAAACTGCATTATACTACTTCAGTGCAGCATAATATTTTTGACAAACTAGATGTTATCTGTTCAATAAATTGACAAATACAGTCATCATGCATTATAAATGTATTATTACCTTTCCCATTTAAAAAGTGCAAAATTGGGTTCCCACTATCTGAGAATTTGTTAGCCAACACATTTTTTAGGAATGGATGGCTTTTGGTTGACTGAGGGTGCCCATATTTGCAGATGATTTTTCTCATGGAGTCTATCAGCATCTCCTTTGGCTTTGATTATCCTGGAAGGATAAAAAGCAGTTGGGTTAGGAAGGGAGTGAGGGAGCCTGAAGGTTCTTACTTCTTGGCTATATATCCACGAATCTCTTCCTTGCCATAGCCTGTGCTAATCTTGTAAACTCAACCAAAAGTCAAAACTGGGGGGTGATAGGGTATGGACAAGACTTTCTTAGAAACTGCTATTTGGCTAGCCAAATAGGGAATAGATATTAACAAATTTATAGACAAAGGCCTGGTTTGCATTTCTATTGTGAACTATGCATTCATTATAGTCATTTCTTCTCACAGAAAAAAGAAGTGTTTGCATTTTCAAGCATATGTGTATACTACTACAACTTAGGCTTTGTTAATATAGGAGTTCTTATCAAAATAAAAAAATAATTTTCCTTTACAGTAATAGAGTAATAAACAGGACCCTAATTTCTCATAGCTATTTCCTATGTACTTAAAGCAAGCCTATACAGCTTTTAGTAATGCACATATGTGCATTGTAAGTACAACATATATAAATCTTTAAAATACAGTGAAATATTTCTCTACTCTCATCTTTTGGTAGAGACATATTACATGATAACTTAGTGCATTTTAGAAATAATTTTTAAGGATACTATTTTAAATCTGTGATCGGATCCCTTGCTTAAGGGTTATCTTTTAATCTTTTTTTTTTTTTTTTAGGGAGAGATTTTAGTCTTTTAGTAAAATTCCAGGAAGCTTTGTCCAGAATTACTTCACAAAAAATAGAGTAAGACTAGCCATGAGCAATTTCAGCTGCAAGGGAGTTTTACTAAATAAAGACGCTAATCGAATATATTGCAAAAAAGGATAAAAGTGAAGCTTCCCAATACATGGTGAAGATTTAGTGCAGGCGTAGGCCAGTGAGGGCAAGGCGGGCTGGGGAAGTGAGACGGCTGGCCCGAAGCCACGGAGGCCTGGCGGACAGTGACATTCCCAGTCATTTCCTGCTCCTCCTGCTCCCCACTCCTGTCCTCTCTCCTCCATGACTCAGAATCAGGAAAATAAACCATCCCTCCAAGGTCTCAAACTGTGGCTTGGAAGTGGCGTGCTTTTGAAACCCAATCATCAGGAAGTACTCAGACCCAGGGAGGATTTAATTTTACACGAGGATTTCCGTAAGTTCAAAAACAATTTTACTGTTCACTTTTCCTAATTTCACTTACTAACCATCTCCACCTGTATCCCCCAACACACATCTCAAATGCAACGTGTTAGCATAACTCATGCGCTTCCTCTCTCTCCCTCCCAATGACAACAGCAACGTTACCCAAATTTCCATCTGTGCAGTCACTCATGTTAGAAACTAAACTCCACACTCCACACTCTCATTCTTCACATCTACTCAGCCAGATTATGTAGAATCTGCCCCTGGATCTTTCTCCTAAATGTCACATTTCCTTCTCAGCTACCACTGCCCTATTCCAGGTCCTTAATCCTTTGCTCTGGCCTGGAGACCTTCCCACTCACACCATCTCATCTCCACAAAGCAACCAGAGAGACCATCTACACCATGATTATTATCAATGCAATAATCGTGTGTGTGTTAGTGTGCCTGAGTGTTATGCAGACTTTTTATTGAGGAATATCATGATGCAATAAAGGCACAAGTATTAAATGTATAACTCGGTGAATTTTTACAAAGTAGACACATCCATGTAACCCCTTCTCGGATCAAGATGAGCTATTTAGAAATGTAATCCTTTATTTCCAAACAATTGGAGAATTGTTCTATTTATCGTTTTGTTATTTTCACGATGGTTGTAGAATACACTTTGTATACTTTCAATCACTTGAAATTTATAGAAATTTTCTTTATAAATTTGTATTTCTAGAAATAAATTTGCTTTATAAATATCGAGACTTTTTTTTGCCTTCACACAGGTTTTCATTTTCATTTTTGCATTTTATCAACTTTTATAGTAGTCTTGGCAGATGTAGAACACTACAGACATCTCAGAAACTTTCCTTATTCTCTGCTGCAGTCAATACTTTCTGTAGAGATAACCACTATTTTGACTTCTACCACCACAGGTTACATTTATCTTTCCTTGAACTCTATATGAATAGAATCACAGAGTATAAACTCTTTTATGTCTGGATTCTTTGGTTCAGTTTTATGTTTATAAGTCTTCTACATGTTGCATAAGCATAGGTTATTTTACATTGCTGTGACATGAGCCCTCCCCTAACTGCAAAGAGTTCACAGTTTGGTAGAGAAGATCAAGTGATAAGTAACAAACGAACTAAACTGATCAAGGAATTCCTAAAACATCTACACAGACTCCAACTTTTATGAATCACTTTTTGCATTGGTCACTGATGCCTGTGTTTTCCACTCAACATCATCTCTCTACCATCAAGAGTGTCGATGGTGCTGTGAAACTTTAAGAAGCAGAATTCTCTGCTGTTGTCTCTTTTTTCTGACCAGAATTCCATTCTGCTTGTTTTTGAAGTTTACCAGAAATTGTCAAAGGAAGATATTCAGACAGTAGCCAGGTCTTGTACTCCTTTCTCAAAGGGTCCTTAAATGGTTTGTTTACTGAATATTGAGAAACTGTGACAGCCCTGTCATGCCACAAGGAATAACAACCAACACCATGCAGTGACAACGCTGTCCCAACTTACCGCCTGGTCTACAGCAATCATAAGATGCATTCCAGTGTCAGAGATGTTAAAATGTAAAGACCACACGTTTTAGAATCAATGCCATATGATAATAAGGCTTATTTTAAAATAGTAATAAATTATAAAATTCCACTTAGAAACCCTTAACTTTAATAAATTACATTAAATTATTATAAAACTGACCATTCCTAATACCACACTAAAAAAGGTAGATTCTAAACCAAACCTCTTAT
>RJWJ010047464.1:0-10801 GCA_004363605.1 Indri indri
CCCTCTGTCCGGTTCCTGTCCTGTCCGTCCTGCCTGCTCCAAACGCATCCGCACACTTGACCACAAACCTTTGAGGCCTGGCCGCGTCCTGCTGGGGGAGACGGCCGTGGGCCTCACGCTGGGCCTCAGGGACCCCACAAGCAGAGGGGCTGGGCCCCCAGAGGCCGACCCTCAGGGCTGCTGCTCCCACCACGGGCCTTCCTCTACACTCGGGGTCACTCCTTCCTTCTGCCCCGACCCGTGCCACAGCTGGGACCAGGGAAGGACATCCTGGACCGACTCAGACAAGCACAGGCTCCTCCAGAAGCTTTTTGGGAGTCAGGCTGAGGTACTGGGGGACCCACTCCAGCTCTGTGCCTTTGTGGGGTGACCCTGGCTGTGTCACTGTCCCTCACTGGACTCAGGGTCAAATGAGGACAGTCACCCCACCCAGCCTGCCTTCCGGGCTGAGACGTGAGCCAGCAGGCAGCCGTCAGGGGTTGTGGTGTGCCATGCCAGGCAGGGGACACCAGAGCCACCACCTCATAGGGCCACCACTCCAGTCACTCAGGCCGTGGGTGGGACTGGCCACAGGGAGGTGGCAGTAAGGTTGGGGGGCCCCCAATGCAGATCTTCCTGGAGCCAGGGTCTCTAGCTGGCCCCCATCTGGGCCCCCACGGCCCTTCCCACCTCCCCCACCTCCTGCTGTTTGGGCCCCAACCCCCTGAGGACAGTAGGGTTTCCTGGTGACTACAGGACTGTGTGTCACACAGATCTAGCTGAGATCCCAGCTTTGCCTGGTCACATCAGCTCCGAAGGGGAAGGGGCTCCATCTCTTTGTTTCCAGGATGGGGGAGTAACTTCCCTGGTGCTGTTGAGCATATTAACAGAGATAAACCTAGACAAAGCTCGGGGCCTGGCCCCTAGGGGTGCACTGTCAAGGATTCCCTTTTCTCTTTTACCCTTATGCAAGGCGAGCGGTGAGCAGCCCCTGGGATGCGCTGAGGGGCCCCTGAAACAGGGTAGGGAGGGGAGGTGCTGGCTCCCCTTCTCGCTCCACCCACAGCAGGCTGTTTGCAACCGAGATGGAAGCTGAGATCGAGTCCGGAGTCCCTCCAGCTCTACGTAGAGGGTCAGTGAGGGCCTGGGCTGGGGATGCTCTGGGCAGAGGTCCTGCCCCCGGCACAGTGGCAGGTCAGCCTGGGCTTGTCCGGTGGCATCTCTGGCTGCTGCCTCTGCCCGCCTTTGCCTCCATGGCCCCAGAGGCTCGTCCTCAGGCCCTGGGTCCAGCCCTGCCCAGGCACAGCCAGGAGGCAGGCCCAGAGCTGCAGCACCTTGTGGTCCGAGGGCTCCGGCTGTGGGGCCAGCACGGCTAGAGTTTGAATCTGGGCCTGGCCACCCACTCTCTGAGAACCTTAGGCGAGTCACCAGTCCTCTCTGAGCGCTGGTTTTCTCATCTGTCAGATGGGGAGGATGAGGTCGTCGCAAAGATTCAGCCTGTATATAAAACACAAGCGTGTGGCTCGGCATGTTCATAATCATTCTCGGGCTAGAGCCAAGCCTTACCCTGCAATGCAACACCCAGGAAGTATGGCTGCCAGGAAGGTGACCTCCCCAAATCCACCGAGGCTTCCTGGGCACCCGGGCCAGCCTGAAACCACCATCCAAGCGGCACTAGGCCTTCCTTCCTTTGTTTGGCTACCGTGCAGCAGGGACCGCTGTGGCAGACACAGGTACTTGGCCATGGGAGCTGGCGGTCCAGTTGGGGGATAGGGAGACAGACAACAAACGGGTGGAAATAAGTCAGATAATTGCCAGATAGCTGGGGCTGCCAGGAGCCAGTTTCAAGAGATGGGTGGAGGGCTACTTTAGGTCGGGCGGACAGGGGACATCACTGCGAGGCAGGGATATTGAGTTACAAGAAGGTGCCTACCATGAAGGAGTCTTGGGTTCTCTGCCATCAGGAGGGATCATGAGCAGGTGTCCAAAAACTTGAGGTTCTGCTACTGTCTACCAGATGACAAGGCCTGACCAGTTCGCAAAGGGCCAGCCCATCCCCACACTGGCAGCAAGGATCCAACGGCATGAAGAGTAAGAAGCCTCTAAGCCAAAAATATGTGATCAACTTTAAATCCTCTCTCCACTTGGTTTTTAAAAATATGGTTGTCCAAAAGTAACTAAATTGATTTTTACAAATATTTGTATGCAGCCAACAGTCGTTTTAAAAGCACTGAAATTAAATAAGAAATGCGCAGAGCTCAAAAACAATGAGACTTGTCAGTACAGTGTTATTGAATTCTCTGGCTTTCAGCTTTATAAAGATACTTTGCAAAATTCACTTTATTGTTTTTAAAAGCACAAGCCAGGCCGATCTTGGGTCTGGGCTGCTCCCATGCGCTGGCAGGCAGACAGAGCCCCTGTGTGCAAAGGGAGCTAGTTCGCCCACAGCTCTGCCTTTTTGGAAAAAATAGCAAGCCACTTTTTCTTTTCTTTGGGGATTATCAAATACAGCTCCACCGCACTGGTTTCCTATTGCTGCTGTAACAAACTACTACCAACTTAGTGGCTTAAGACAGCACACGTGTATTGTCTTACGGTCTGGAAGTCAGAAGTCCCAAGTGGATCTTGTGGGGCAGAAATCAAGGCGATGGCGCAGCTGTTCCTTCTGAAAGTATTAGGAGAGAAGCCGTTCCTTGCCTTTTCCAGCTTCTAGAGGCTGCCGTTGGCTCGTGGCTGTCTGCGAAGCCAGCAACGGGGCCACTCCAACCTCTGCTTCAGAGTGATCTCTGTCATGCCCCCTTCTCCGACTCTGACCCTTCTGCCTCCCTTTGTCATTCGTAAGAGTGTTGTGACTACATTGGGCCCACCTGGAAAATCCCAAATAATCTTTCCAGCTCCCTAATTTAAGCCCATCTCCATGTCCCTTTTGCCATGTAAGCCAACATATTCAGAGGGTGCAGAGAATAGAACGTGGACGTCTTTGTTGTGGGGAACCATTATTCCGCCTACCATACTCATGGTGGACAATTTCAGAAATATAAAGACTAAATTCATTAAATTCTACCACCTAGTGTTCACCTTCTCAGCATTTTGGCCAGTTGCCTTCTAGCATTCTCCTATGACTGTATATTTTTAATGACATGAAATCATATTATATACGGCACTTTATAGACCTTTTCACTTACTGTTTCCTTGTCATCGACACTCTTTACGGACAATTTAAAGAGAGCATAACCTTCCGCCTCATGGCTGTCCCGTACATTTGACCCATTCCTGTTTGTCCACCATTTAAGTTGTTTCACATTGTCACAACACATGCAATGGAATAATTACTGCTGGTTCACATTTATTGAGCATGTATTATGCACCAAGCATTGTTCTAAGCATTCTACATGTATTAACTCCTCTAATCCGTATGGCAGCTCTCTGAGACAAGTACTGTCATTACAGACACAGGTACAGGTGAGCTGGGAAGCCTTCTTCAGAAGACGAAACTTGCTCAAGGTTGGGTGTTTCTGTAGGAGGATTCGAACCCAGGTCCCCTGACTCTGGAATCCACACTCTTAGCTGCTCACATACTCATCTATTTCCAGCAGCTCTGATTTTCTGTCTCAGGAGAGACTTCCAGGAGCAACGTGAGTTCATTAGAGTACATTCATTAAGGGCTTAGTTTGTGCATTTTCCGCGGATTAGCTCAGTTAATCCTCGCGACCCTGTGAAGCGGTCTGTAAACTGACCGGAGCCCAGATGGTTGGTTCCAATTGCCAGCTTCTGTCTGGTGGCTCCGTGCAGTAGCCAATCACCAACAGCCCCTCCCCGACAAGCTCACCTTGCCAGATGGTGCCCCAGCGAGCACAAAGTGCCGTGAGATCACGCCATCGGCAAGCAGGTGCCAAGGCAGGCAAGTGGTCTGGCCCGGCTGGGACCGTCTCTGGCATTTCCAGCACCCCCACGCTCTCACACGAAGGGTCCACTTGAGGCTGATGCAGTAGAATGCAGATGGCAGGATTCAGCTTCCCTCCTGGTCAGATCAGGCAACAAAACCCTCAAAGGCATCTGGACACACGACTAGACTGAGTCCTTGATCCCGGGGTACTCTTTGAAGGGTAGAGGCTACTGGCCATGTTAGAGGCGCCTGTACAACATTGCTAGCCAAGCCACACGTCTTTAACACCACTAATTTCGCATACGCACACACAAAGCGTTTCTCATACCCGCTGTATTAACCAGCACACCCTCAAACCCTGGGCCTGGTGGGAGATGTGGTTACTGAGCAGGTAACACCTGCCTCTAGACCTGGGCTTCTGATTAGAGCCTTTCAGATGCTAACTAACCAGCCCTGGGGTATATATTCCCAATTAGGATTCTATAAATGTTAACTAATCATCTCCAGATGTACATAAAAATTAACATGTGTATGTGTTACATTTTCCTTGCTGAAGCACATCAAAGTAATTGAAGGATACAAAAAGTAGATATGATGATCATCCCCATTTTATAGATGGGAAAACTGAGACTTGGAGTGATAAGGGTGACTCACCAGAGCACAACCTGTATCCCATCCAGTGGGCCACTGGAAGCTCACAGCAGCGGAGTGCAGGGCTGTCACCTATTCTTGCTTCCTCAATGTGTGTAGGTAACCAGGAGGTGGCGGGTGACCTGCCTGGCTGTCTGTGTTGTCCACAGAGAGAAACCTTATCACATGGAAGTCCCTGTCGTTCAGTCAACATGTGCCAACCCATAAATACCTATCGAGGCCGTACTCTGGGGCAGGACATCCTTCCAGACCTCCGTCCTGGTCCAGTGCCTGGAGGTCATTTTCCTTCTGATTGTGGCGTGATCATAAATGCATCACACCCCTCTCTGGGCCTCAGTTTCCTCATCTGTAAAACGGATAAACAAGCCTTTGACTAAGTGGTCCCTGATCCTTTGTAACTGCGATTTTGCCAAGTTTAGAGATGACCTCGCCCAGAGGGACAGTAGCAGTAGGGTTGGGGTTTAAGTGAAATGTCAGCGTGAAGTGCCTGGCATAGAAGATTCTCAACATAAAGCGAGGGAGCCTACTCACTTGAGTGTGGGCTGGACGTAGTGACTCGAGTCCAGAAAGGAGAGTGTGGACAGGGGAAGTAGTAACGCTGCCGGGGTGAAAACCGGCAGACGCCACCGTAACAGAGCAATGAGGGTCGGCATCCCAGTGCGGAGTCATGAGCGTGGCCTGCGCCCCAGGTACGATGGGGCGAGCCGGCACTTCCCCTCCTGGTCTCCATCCCCAACACACACAACGCCAAGGCAATCAGGAGAAAACATCAGACGACCCCAGACCGATGAACTTTCTACAAAATGTCTGACCAATACTCCTCAAAACTTTTAAGAGCGTGAAAAACAAAGAGAAGTCCAAGAAACCGACACTAACAGAGGAGCTCATGGAGACGTGATAACTAAATATAACGTGGTGTGGGCTCCAAGGCGGCTGCCTGGCACAGGAAAGACACACTCATGTCACAAACTGGTGACATCAGAACAGAGTCTGGAGTTCAGTTAGTGGTAACGTACCAGCGTTGGTTCCTTGGTTGGGGCAGTTGCACCAAGTGACAGAAGGGGTTGATATTGGGGGAAACCGAGTGAGGGCCAGATGGGAACTCTGTGTTATCTTTTCAACTTTTCAGTGAATCTAAAATTATTCCAAAATTAAAAGTTTATTTTTTAAAAAAATTAAAGTCCAGGCCAATGAGCACATGAAAAAAATGCAAATCGAAACCACAGTGAGATACCGCTTCCCACCCACTGGGACGTCTATAACCAAAAAGACAGACCGTAACAAACGTCTGTGAGCGTGTGGAGAAGTTGGAACCGCATACCCTGCTGGCGGGACTGTGAAATGGTACAGCCACTTTGGAAACAGTTTGGCACTTTCTTAAAAAGTTAAACATAGAATTATCCAGGAATTCCTCTCCTAGTATTAAATATTTACCCAGAAGAAAAGGAAATATATGTCCATACAAAGACTGTACACGGACATTTATAGCAGCTTTATTTGTAATAGCCAAAAACTATGGACCATCCGCAAGTCCGTCCGCAGACGAAAGGACGAACACATCGTGCTCTGTCCTGACGAAGCGACAGCACTCGGCGAGAAGGAACGAACGACGGATGGGACGACAGCGTGCTCGAGTCTCAAAAGAATGGTAGGTTACGAGTCAAAGAAGCCAGTCAAAAAAGGGAACGTGCCGTATGATTCCGTGTATATAAAGCCCAAGAAAACGTGGGCTGATCTGTAGTGACAGAAAGCAGGTCTGTGGTCACCGGGGGCGAAGAAGCCGGGAGGACGCGCCGCAGCGAGGGATGTGCAGGCGACAGGGACACTGGTGAGGGGGAGGGTGTGTCCGCTGCCTGAATCATGGGGATGGCTTCGTTGGGTGTACACGTATGTATATGTCAAAACGTGTCAAACCGTGTACTTTAAATACATGCACTTCGCTACATGCCAGTGATACCTTCATAAAGCCATTTTTTAAAATGAAGGCCTGGAAATGAGAATGAGGGCAGCCCGGCCCCGTCTCTCCGCATCACCCGAGAGCTCCAGGCTGGGGAGGGGTTGGGGTGAGCCCTGCCTGAGCCCCCAAACCCCGGGGCCGGGCAGCCGCAGGGCCCAGACCACTGCCCCTCCCAGGGTATGACCTGTTGAGGGGGTGTCCACTTACTCCCTCTCTTTTTTCTTTTTGAAGAAAAAAACATAGGATGCTACATGTACTTCGGGATTTTTCAACACAATCGTCTAAAAATAGCCAGGGCCGCCACAGCCTGATTCCTTTTTAGGAAGGGTTTCGGCAGCCCGGCCTGTCCCGGTGGCCGGCTCAGGAAGCGGAGGCTCGGCCGGGTGGGGCCGGGGCCACGGGGACCCTTCTGCTGTCCAGCCAGGCCCAGCTCTGTGCCACCTCCCTGAGAGCCGGGCTGCCGGGAGGACACGGCGGAGCAGGGAGTGGCCTCCTCGTCCTCCCCGCTCCCTGGGCTGGTCCACAGCAGGCTCCTCCGGGCCTCGGCCTTCCATCTGGGGAGCAGAAGTGTAGAAGTCACCCATCACATGCGCCAGGCCCGGCGGGGCGGGAAAGCCACTGCTTAGGCGGTGCTGAGAGGTGCCAGCTTCCCAGCAGAGCCTCCGTCCTTCCTGGGAGTGGGCTCCTGCCCCAAGGCCGCTAAAGCATCCAGGTGTCCTGGACAACTCTGACACCTTCCTGTCCCGCCCTGGCCTTGGGACCCAGCAGGGTGCGGCCCAAGGCCTGGACTCCAGAGGCCAAGAGTGGCCAGCTCAGACCCGTTCCCCTGCCCACCCTCTGCTGACACACCCTGTCCCTGCAGGGACATAGCAGATGGGGGGACACTAAAGGCCACGTAGCCTCCTTTTATTCTAGGGTGAGTGGTGAGTGGCAGGTTCTGGTGGCCGAGCAGAGCGCCATGTCGGCCCACAAGCAAAGGCTTTTGCCTGCTGCTTCAGTGGCCTCCAAATACTGTGTCGCCAGTGACTGAGGCCCGGACAGCTGTGCCTATGGTGGGAGTCAAACACGTTTCCTAACCACTTTCGACGTGCCTGGCACTCTTCTAAACCTGAAGGCGGAGTTTTAATCTCTGACAGTCCGTGGTCCAAGAAAAAAAAGTCCAGCAACTAAAGTAATTTCCAAATGACTCAGAGCCTCGTATTTCTCAAAAACTGCAAGGGAGCCTCATGCATCTGGACCCCAGGCACCCCTTCCCCAGGGCGCTGCCTGGAGCCCTCCTCCTGCAGGGGACCAGGGGAGGAAACTGTCCCTGACTTCAGGATTCTCTTTGGCTGGGAGGAGCTGTGAACATGTCCAGCGGGAATGACCCCTGCCTGTGCCACGAAAGTCTCCTTCGACCATCACAATCACCCTTCAACCCCGATTTACAGAAAGGCCACTGAGGCAAGCAGTGTGGCGCGCCCGAGGGCCCACAGCTGAGAAGTGTTAATACAAAATGGGGAGTCGATCCCCGTCTGTTTAATGCGACAGCCTGCACCCTTTCTTTCCTTTGGAAACTCAAATTGCATCTTCAATACAGCCAAGGACAAGATGTCCCAGAAACAAAGCTCCTCGGCCTCAGAGGGGCCCTGGGCAGAGCTGTGCACAGCGCCCCTTCCTCTGGTGCGGTGGGCGCTGGACGGGTCGGGCTTGGGAGGCCTTGCCCCAGTTGAGGGCCACCAGAGCCAGGTACCTGGCTCCCCGGGGCAGGCCTGTGCACCCAGGGGTGTGAGGTCATGGATATGACATGTAGGACTCTGAACAGGTGGCAGGGCCCAGGCTTGGTGGCTACATTTTATGATTAATAATCCTCACAATAAACCTATAAGGCAGATACTCAGAGTGTGCCTGTTATGACTAAAATGTGTCCCCCAAATTCATATGCTGAAGTCCTAACCTCTGATCCCTCAGAATGTGACTGTATTTGTGGAGAGGGCCTTTAAGGAGGTGACTATGTTAAAATGAGGTCATTAGGGTGGGCCCTAATCCAATCTGACTGGTGTCCTTATAAGAAGAGGAGATTAAGACACAGACACCCACAGAGGGACACCACGTCAGGGCCCAGGCAGAAGGTGGCCACCTACAAGCCAAGGAGAAAGGCCCACAAAACCATCCTGTTGAAACCTAGAACTGGGATTTTGGGCCTCAGAACTGTGAGCAAATCAATTTCTATTGTTTAGCCCCGGTCTATGGCATTTGTTACGCAGCCCGCGCAGACTAATACTGGCCCTAGTACAAATTAAAGCGTCAGGGCTTCAGAGAGGTTAGAACACTTATCCAGGGCCACACAGCCAGTGAGTGACTGGAACAGGATTTGAAGGCAGGACATCTGTCCCCTGGGCTCTTGCCACCAAGTTCTCTGGAGAGGAGAGCTTGCGCTCCTTGCCCCAGCAGCTCTGCCCGCAAGGCCATTGGTAACCAGCTCTGCAGAACCGAGGGCCCCATGCTGCCAGGCTGCAGGGTCACACATGTACACACATGCACACACACACACACACACACACACACACCCGTGTGCACACACCAGGGGCACACACCTCCCTCAACCAGGCTGACGCCTCAGCCCCCAGCTCCTGCCTCCTCTCGTGGCAGCCCCGCCTCCCTGGCTGCTGTTGCCCTGGCAACCACCAAGGCTCAGGGCCTGGAGCCAGAGGACCAGCTCCCCGTCACCGTCACCCAGGGTACCGTCTGTAGCTGGGCTTACAGAGAGGCAGGAGGAGGGCGGAGGGCGACGTGGAGCCCTGCTGTGGCTACAAGAAGGGACAGGACTCGGCAGGGGCCTAGGAGGGCCTATCCGGCCTTCCCCCTCCTGAAGAACATCCGGCTCCTCAGAAAAACCTTAGGGGACAGGTGATAGGCACAGGCACTCAGAGCAGAGGCCAGGAAACACCACCCCTGTGGTCACCACCAAGCCTGGCCAGGACCAGGTGCCTGGCGGAAGCCACTCCTGGTGGCCGCCCCTGCGGCCTCCGGGGCTCCTCCTCCCACTGCTCCTGGCCGGTTCTCCTGACCGAGCCCGGCCGCATGCTCTCTGCTCCTCTGCTGCTTTCCGGGTGGCCTAAGCTGTCTCTGCATCCTCTCGGGTGTCCCCACGGCCGTCCCCACACCTCCTTGCACTCAGACAGAAGGGCTTGAAGCGCTGAGCCGCTGCTCTCCCTTAATGATGACGGAGGTGACGTGTTCACCCCGGACTTGTGAGGACCACAAGTCATTGCTGTTTTAAGTGCCTGAGGGGTGTGAACTCAGCTAAAGGCCCCGCCCCACCCCTTCAGACCATCCAGTGCCATGTTCACCGGGCACCGGTTGTCACTGTGCGGCGGGCGCAGCGTGGAAGCAGCTGAGCGGGCGGTGGTGCTCTTGGCGCCCTTCCCGCCTGGCCCAGGGGTTGGCGGAGTGAGCAGAGGACTGTGTGTCAGCTTCTCTGCAGCGTCCTTGGAGGCCACAGCCATGGAGTCAGGCACCCTGGGTTCATGTCCCGGCTCCACTGTGTATCTGCTGTGTGACCTTGGGTCCGTCACTGCCCTCTCTGTGCTCCACCTTACTCATCAGTAAATGAGAGGGAATAAAGGTACCTACCTGACTGATTGGTTTGTTATAAAAATTAAATGATCCCGTCTTAAAAGCCCAGAGCACAAGGCCCTGCATACAGCATCAGCTATTCAGTTTGGGGGGCCCGGTGCAGGGAAAGCCAGGAGATCTGTATTCTCCCTCTGTTCCCTTTGGTGGGTCACATCCCCACGAGAGTTCCCACGCTGGGCCTCGGTCTCCCCAGCTAGGGGCTGAGAAGGCGAGGCTCTCTTTACAGCTGTCAGGTCTCCTGTAGGCCAGGTATGTGGCAGGCACAGGGGACCACAGGGAACATGGGAACAGCCAAGGGTGTCCCGACTGCTCTGTGATGTTGGACAAGTCACCCCTCCCCAGGCCTCTGTGGGGTCGCCTATCCTGTGAGAGCCTCAGGCTGATGCTGTTCCCTCCTAAACACCTTCGTGAGCCGTGGGAAACATCAGAGACCCCAGAGGCCCTTCAGCCAGGGCCTGCTCCAGGCCAGGCTTCCACCGTGCCCACCCTGCAAGGTCACGGTCCCCAGAGGCTGCTGCTTGCTTGAGGCCTCAGCAAGAACGAAGCTGGTCTTTGCACCCGCCTGTTGGGCCCCAAGACCTTTCCGTAACCACCCCCTTCTGCCCCAGCCCCCAGCCCTCGCCCACACCGAAGCTTCTCCCCAAGCTCCTGGGAGAGAGCCAGTGGCCCTGGCTTGCGACAGCCTCTGGCTCTCTCCCGTCAGAAGAGCA
>RJWJ010047465.1:0-10992 GCA_004363605.1 Indri indri
GTTTGAATGAAGCGTTGACTTTTAGTAAATCACATCAAAAAAGCTGATGTCCATTCTGTGATGGGTAACCTTTTATAGAAGGCCCATGGGGCCACTAAGATGTTTAAAACAGAGAGACGTATTCCTAGGGAAGTTTCCTAAAAACCAGGTGTTACGTCGTGCCAGGCTGCTGTGTTGCTGTGCTCTCCTCAACTCTCGTGATCAGTGTTGCCAGGCTCTGCCTCACTTCCATTAGGAATTATTGCTTTCACCCTGATTGACTTTCGCAAGCTATTCTTAGGTAGCATCAAACTTATTTCCATCGGGTCCTTTGACCAATATAACACTTGGCTTCTAGATAATTATGTACTCTCGCCGATGCTCAGTAAGGACACTCATGCTACGGAGAGTGAGCATAGGGGCTGCGGGGTGGTGCTGTAGAGGCTGGCCAGGTGGCCATCTATAATTCAGTTTCAGCCTTTTAAGGATGTGGACAACTAGACTGTCTCAGCTCTAAATCAAGGAAATTGTTTTCAAATATAAATGAGAAAACCATTTTACCAGAACTGACTACTTCTGTAATACAAACTGGGTAAATTTCTAAAGAAATAGCTCCTTAAAATAGAGCAGTAAGTGCAGATAACCCCAGAGTCTCCTGGACAAATCTCTTATTGTCCTTTAAGAAAATCCAACACTGGATTCAATCCAAGACTTTAATTGACTGGAATCTTGACAAATTGACAACCTAGGAAAGCCTTTAAGCTTCCAAGATGTGGTCCCTAAACCTGGTTGTTGTGGTTATCTCCTGGCTCAGTGCTCTGTACTCCTAAATACACAGTTTCCAAGTTTTGGATAATGAAAGGAAATATATTTTTAAAGCAGTCTTATAAAGAATCCCAGATTTTAACACATAGTAAGTTTGTTTTAATAGGTATAGCATAAAGCATATTGCGTGGTTATTAAATTAACACAATGAGAAAAGCAAATACTCAGGTTGAAATGGTGGGGCACATGGAGATTTTGAGTGCAATGTGTACATTTTGATTTGTGGTTCTTGATTATACTCAAAATCGTGTTTGCAAAGAGAAGAGTCAAAGACCTAAGATACTGCCACAAAAGCCAATGATGTTGATGGTATTGGTATCTGAAAGTTGGTGGCTTATCTTTATGGTTGGAAGAATATAAAGAATTGTGTGACAAATTAAATATAAACATAAACAGCATGACTTCCATTTTTTAAGTTAATTGCAGTTTACAGCAGTGTTAATCTTTCCTTTTTGTCATTGCTTATAACGATCTTGTTAGTTTTATGAAGAAATCATGAATCATTTCAACCAGAAGTGCATCCTAGAGAGGAAATGAGTTCCTCAATTTTGAAACACAAACCACTTGGTTGAGAAAATTAATGTTCTCAGATCATAAAGCCTTGTTACTGAATTAAATCCTTGTTATATTTAATCACTTATCATGCACAATGTGGTTCTTTTTAATTCTTTAATGATTTCCTGTTCAAAGGACAACAATAACAATAATAAACAAAACGTATAGTGTGACCCGAAGTGACATTTGGGTCATCTAGCTTGACTGAATATACTAGATAATTATTTTACATTATATTTACTCAAGCCGTACATGTCCTATTCTTGAAATTTTTCAAGTTGTGACTCCGACGTCTCTTTTACTTTGTATAAATGCCCCCATCCAAATTAGAAAGAATCGTTCCTTTCTATTTTAACCCTAATATTTGCCATCCTAGATCACTACTCCTGTATTCCAGATCAGATTAAATCCTTTTTTAAGTTTAAAAAAAAAAAATCTTACTTAGAATTTGATGGGCCCATCACCTCTATGATCTTGTCACCCACTGTTTTAATCATTCCGCTTCTTGCCTAACTCCCACAGATATATTGAGCTTTAGATCTTCTGTCTTCACAGTTGCTCTTTTTATGATTCTGCAGGTTATTGTCACCTCTTTCTAAAGGAGAGCAAATCATCTCATTGCAATATATGTCTTCTTTTGCCAAACCATCCCTCCTTCCCTATTCTCAACCTGACTTCTCTGGTCTTACCCCTGAGTGTCACCATCCCCCTGCTTTGCACTGGATGTCAGTCCACACTCCCCGGAGGAACCTACTAACTTTGTGTGTCTTTATTCCCCTGCGATACTAATGCTCTGTCATCTGCTTATCTGAAATATTACATTTCTTTTCATTTCCTTTATTCTTCTGCCTGATTATTCTTAGTGCCCACTGCACCATTTTATTTCTTCTTTGTCTTTCCGGTACACATATTCACTGATACTTTTTAATCAATGAATGTGGGCGACAGGCAAATAATCTGTATGCTATACTTGCGTACTTCTGACCATTTTATAAATGTGTTCACATGCACAATAGCTTTTGATCCTCACAACCCTAAGAGGTAGATGAGAATTTTATCCCTCTTTCATAGGGAAGGAAGCTGATGTCCACAACATTTTCGAAGATTTATCCCACGGCTAACCCAAGTTTAGAACCCAGGTCTACTGATTCTTCCTGCTATACCATATCACCTCTCTCTGGCAGAAGGATTGCAATCCATTAAAAATCTTCACTGCGTTAGAAACTCGATGGAAATTAACCAAACCCTTCATTGTACCTTTGCAGATGAGAGTCCCTACACTAAATCCGCCAGCCAGACAAAGCCGCCTGATGGAGCGTTGGCTGTGAGGAGACAGAGCATCCCAGGTTAGACCAGACTGTTGGATTTTTCAGCTATTGTACTTTTGAATCCTATTGTTTGGTGATCCTAAATAATTCCAACTTGGTAACAAAAATCATGTTATTTCATAGTGCGTAGACTACATTCTACACAACTTGTTCAAACAATATTCATAAAAGCTAGACTTTGGGAAACCTTGCCAACTTGTGAGAATTCATCTTGTGATCCATCGTTGTAAAATCCTTTGCAAAATGACTTCAATTTGTACCACCGATCACTCATTTACTGACTCTCACCTCTGTTTTCAGGGGATACTTTCACAAGCAGCATCCATTTCTTTACTGAGATAGCTGGCAGAACTAAGAGATTCAAAATTGCGGCAGCAGATCGTGTAGGCTGGATAAAAAATTACTCCTTTCTTCTCATCTCTTTGAACCTGAATTTGCTTGCGTTAGACAGCTCTTGTAAAATTCTGGGATTCTGAGATCTCCTTAGGAAGATGTGATTCCGATTCTTGTAATACAGTGAGCAATATCTGTGTTTTTCCAACAAAACATTTTGAAGAAATATCTTAAAATATTTCTACCCTGAGATTTCACTATTTTGAAGCTTTGATTTTGAGAATGACATAAAAACATGTAAGTTCTCAAATTAAAAGGGAAAGGAAATTCAAAATATTATTTACACTTTATTTGAACTAGATAATTCATGGAAAAAAACCTTGTGAAAGCAGCTGTGCTTAAGAGAAGGTTTGAAAAGCAATAATATATTTAAACATTTTTCAGAAATAATGTGTTTATATATTTCATGCAAGTAAATTGAGTACAGCTAAACCTTAGCTACAGGATTTTAGAGTATAGTAGTTTCAGCAATTCAGGAGAAACAAAGCAGGGTTTCCTACATTAAATTAAATGGTTTGGCAAATCTGTTGGTGAAAGGGGGAATTATCCACTTGAAAAAAGAGCAAGATGAATTCAGTTTCTGAGCAACCCTGTTCATGATTATTATTTATTTTTATAAGAATTCCATGTGGTTATTTTTACTCTTATCCTGAAGGCTTAGATTCATTTTGAAAGTATGTGGCTTATAAAGAGACATATTATGGATATGTTATACATCCTTATTTTAGTGCTTTTAAGATTCTAAAGTAATTTGAATTCTGGAATTAGATGGCATCACCAAGTGCTGAGATTTCTTCTATTTCATCCTGTGAAACATCATTCTTAGCACTAGTCACATTTAGAAAAACTATTGCAGTCAGCTATGGATTGTGTGCTTTGCTTTCTCCTTGTCAGAAATAAGGAAGTATCCAGAGTTTGAAGTTCAAGAATATCCGTTATTCATCAATTCCTTCTTGGTTTCTCTGCATCAGCTGGTATTCAGTATTCCTCTGCTGGGAAGAGGCAGTATTCCTCTTACCACTTTATGTGACACTAAACAAATACACTGAATATTATCAATGTTTTCTTTTAGTGCCACATAGTAAATTATAACACATATTTGAAGGCCAGACTTTTCCTTAAAGTCATTAAGTCATTTTTTAAGTTACATGTTAGATACACAGAATGGGTTAATCATAATTCTTAATTCATGACACAGAAATGATTCTTTATTATGAGTTTTCCTTCTGTTTCTCCTTATGTCAGATTTAAAAGTCACTGGACTCATGAACTCTTGTGTAGGCTTCATGGGATGTTCACCTGAAATTTGACCATGGGCAAGCCCTTTTTTGTTCATCTCTCATGATGTAAGGGCCAGAGGCATTAGGAGTATGGAAAATCTTCTTGGTTATTTAAAATAGTCCAAGAAAAAAAGATGGTACCAGCCAGAGGGCTAAGAAACTAACGTGGTTAATAGCTGATTATTACTTACTATTAAGGAGAAAATTAACAAACTTCTTGGAAACTGCTTCCTGACTGACTAATGACTCGTGGTGTTCTGATTCTTTATGGCCTTACTTATAAGTACCTATGAACTCTGGTTCTGGCAAAAAGAAAGCAGTATCCTCAGATCTTTAGCCAAGAAATCACTCAAAGAGAGATCAAACCCAGCATCCGGAAGTCTTGACCAATCACTTATCATGCCCACCTTTGTCCCTACTAAGTCCATAAGAGAGCAAGAGAAAGAGAGAGAGAGAGAGAGATAAGCAGAGGAAAGGCCAGATAAATGCATGCTCTCTATTTACTGGAGCTTCAGCTGGAAAATCCTGAAGCGGTCTCCTAATGGACTCCATTGGCCCACAGAGGGCTATAACAACTAGACACAAGCTTATAGCCTTTGTCTCCTCCTGTGCTTGCCTCCCAATTTTACTGCCCTCAAGGTGTTATTACCACCCTGGCAGCAAGGAAAGATGCATCTAGAGGAAAGTGCACCGATGGAAAGAAGGCCTGGAGAAGAGAGCTGGGCTCATCTATCAGCCCCTGATCCTCTCAGTGTAGAGGCCCCTGCGAAGGCAGAGGTAGCCCAGGGCTGTTGAACTGCCCCAGCCACTGGGAACAAGCAAAGACAAGGAGGCTGAAGCCTTAACAGAGCTACAGCTTTTGTCCGCATCTCCCCAAAGCTTCACTGCCAATGGCCCAATAGTGGGGTTTGTATTGGACATTTGAATGAGCACTTGGATGGATGGGTGTGGGGGTGATGGAGAAATGTAAGGTGGCAGAAGGCATTGTAAGCTTCTCCATCCAAGGTTTGTGACAGTTTAAGCTGTTCTTTGAAACCTAGTCTACAAATGTAGATCTAGTGCTTCCTGGAGTAAATATGTATATACGTATACATAAATGAGATTTCTTAACATGGGCTCTGCTATTTTCCATGGCATAATGAATAACTTTTAACAATTCAGTCCCAAAGAAGTAAACTTGAATGTTAACAGAAATATAATTTGCTTTTCATTCATATTAAAATCCACTACTCCTGTCTAAACTTAAAATAACTACAGCAATTATTTTATAATCACAAGCCAAATATGTGTCTTTCATTAAATGCCAGTTCTAACCGTAAATCCTTTCATCCTCCCCCTTTTCTCTTCCCGAAAAAGGGAATGGATTAAACATCTCTTAGGAGCAAAATGCATTTGCTTTGGATAAAAGGGAAATGCATTATTCATGTTATTTGGGAACTTGTCATTTTAATCATGTCTCTTATGGCATAAAATGTAAAAATAAAAAGATTTTTAGTCTTTTATAAGGTTTTGTAAAGTTTTTAATAATGATACTAAAAAATGACATGAGTGTCCCCATGACACTGAAGTTTAATTTTAGATTAGATCCTTAACATTCTGTTAAAAGTATTAAGGAAGCATATTTTCAATCATATTTCTGCGCATTTTTTTTTTCAAAAATAAGGTAAATTCTGAGGACAAAGGTATTTGGAACTGAAAGATTCTACCACCTATCTATGTCTATTAAAAAGAATCTGTTGATCTGATTCTCCTTTATTTGACAGATTACTGATGAACTGCAGTTTGACCACTTGGAAGGTTTGTCCAAATTATCAGAGAAATTCTGTACAGACTCTGAGTTTGACAGATTTTGCAATAATTTGTGGCTTTGCCCACTTAGAGATGAGGCATTTAGTCATGTCTGTCTAATATTTGTTAAGGAACTAGGATACCACACTTGACCTCAAAGCCTAAAGTTAGTATATCATTTATTTGACTTGCTTCCTTTTTCTACATAGCATATCTTTCTTTGCTTATATTCATCTTGACTAATTGCCCAAAGAATTCTTGGCAATGGACAAACGCAGGAAGATGTCAAGTATTCATATCTATTGCATTTCCAAACTTTGGTACACCCAGGAAAGTTATCTTAGGTCTGTATCCAGAATAAGGCCACAAAATTTTGGGTGAGATTTTTTTTTCCCCTCTTAGAATATAAGAAAAGACACTTCTCAATTTGGTTATAATGAAAGGAAGATGGTATCAGCCTTTCTTACTTCTCACATTGGGGGTTGGGTAAAATCTGGAGCTGAGAACCTGAAAGGTCCAGGAGCCCAGGATGTATTCAGCCAAACTGTTTAGAATACATCAAAGAAGGGTCAGCGTCTATTGAACAATCAAAATTATAGCAGATATATAGCGTGACTTTTACACTAGGCTTTTATAGCTATACCATTGTTCGGGTGTATAAAAGGCAATTACTTTGATTCGAAGGCCTGGTTCTGCTTTCTCTGTTTAGTTCCACCATTGGGCCCCTCCAAAAGGTGGGTGAGTCTCAGGGATGGGAAACCAAAGTCAGTTCAATCAAGCAAGTATGAAATGTTGTGCAAAGAATGCAGTTGTTGCCCAAACACACTAACTCAGAATCTGCTATTAGTGAGGAAGTGACCAGCTAGGGATGATACCAGGGGACCAGCGTCTTTGCTGCTCAGATTCACAAGATTCCTAGCAGGCCAGGGTGTACCCTAGCAAAGCCCCTCACTGTTACCATGAAGAAATAACCTCAGACTATAATGTTTACAAGCATTAAGATTACTGCATATTTAAGAAATTAGCTAAATTACATCAATTCTTTAGAAGTAAGTTTCTAAGATCATGAAGTCAGGACTATTGGTAGCACTGCA
The DNA here is from genome assembly GCA_004363605.1 of Indri indri. Lineage (NCBI taxonomy): Eukaryota > Metazoa > Chordata > Mammalia > Primates > Indriidae > Indri > Indri indri. The sequence continues at coordinate 7,243 of RJWJ010047465.1, forward strand.
AATATGTCTTGAGATTCTGTCCCTTGCCATTTTTTTTTCTGTATTAGTTATCTGAAAATTAACCAATAAATTTATTTCTTTCTTAGCCCCTAGCTAAAATGTAAGCTACACAAGGACAAGTACTGTATACGCCTCGTTCACTACTGTATCTACAGTGCACAGATCAGTGCTTAGCAGATGTTAGGTATTCGATCAGTACTGTGGAATGAATGAGTAAGCAAAGGCCAGCAGGTAGGTTTTCACCGTGAGGGGTCTATGACTTTATGACCGGTATACCTTCCTACAAAAAAGTGCAGCACAGTCTCCGTTGACCACATGTTTTGTCTCATCGTCTGCTGCAGCATTGGCCTTGAGGCTGCACCAAACATGACATTTCTACGGAAAATGTCTGCTGCCTAAGTCTAATGAATGAAATATAAGTCAGTCAGAACCCAGAGACTTTTAAAGGCCAGAGGTCTCTCCCCAGACCCATTTGTCTCTGTTTGAGCAGACAATGTCTGTTCAGTCCTATAACATCTGATGAAAAAGTTTGAGCACAACTTAGCAATAAAATTGACAAGATGAGAGAGTGATTCATTCAAGTGTTCTGCTCACAGAAAAGGGCTGAGAAAACTGTGCAAAAAAAACACAGGGTCTATAAATAGAGCAATGCAAAGCAGAAGTTATTACTTATTATGTCAGGTACACATTAAGGATTTCCCCAGAGAACTGATCCAGTTTGTGGCTGAGGGTATGTACTGAGTTCTCCTCAAATAGCACCAGGCAAAAACCAACAGATCGCTTTGTGTGTTCAGTGCTATAGCTTTCATTAGCAATTCAGAGAAATGGCAATCTGTTATGTTTGAACTTCTCTCACGCCTTAGTAAACATGACTGAAATACAATAAAAGTGGTACGTGTGCAGCAAGAGATTTTTAAACAATAATTCTTCCAGCATGCAATTCAGGGAAAACCTTTTTGTGGTGCATTAGTACTATGCTTTGATACTTCCCAAGCCCCGCGTGTTACAGGAGTGGGAGCACTTGGTCAATGCCATGTTCCAGGTACACACATTAATCAGACGAGTGACTCTCCCAGTATCTGAGAAAACTTTTACAAGAATACTCAGGGATACGTGCACAAGAACTACAAGTAAAAAGTCTTCCCTCTATTGCTTTTGCACTGAAGAAAAATGAATTCTCCTACTCTCCAGGTCTGGTAGACCTTCAATGTAGGGTTTTAAAATTAAGTTACTTTAGAGAATTGAGTTGGGTGAAAGTTGTATTGATTGATTGGCACTGGGAAAAGTGAAGAAACATCTGACATAGTTTAATGTAGAATAGAGTAGCTAGGCCTATTAATACTCTTCTCTTATCCTTAAATGACTTAGCTTCCCAAATACCAGTCACTCACATGTCATCGTCATCATTTTTGTTATACACGTGCTCACCTGGACTATAATTAAGGTGAGTTTAAGTAAATTTTAATCGATTCACTTTTTACTTAGCTTTATCCTAAGCTTTAATCTCTGATTTGACATGCTAATTATATTTTTCTAATATAAATTTAAAATTTTTCTAACTGTGAAAATTAAAAACTAATGTTTTTGTGTCCCCTCAAATCATCTTGCATCCGTCAGTGTTTATACACACCATCCTTTGGGAAACACAGACTTGGAATGAGATTCTTCTCAGAAGAAATGACTTTGACAACCCCCAAACTGCACTTTGTCCATACATGAATAAGTGGGTGTTGATTTATAGTGTGGAAACAGGTCATTTGAATGGCAGTGAAAGATATCTGGGTCCTCTGCCGACAAAGGAAAAGAAACACTAAAGGAGAAAGAAGAGGTTGAATAATATTAAGCCAAAGCTTAGGGAATAAAAAGAATGAAATGATCCTAGGAGTAACCTCATCCAGAGAGAAAGAGAGAGAAGATGGGGAGAGGAGAGAGCTATAGATAATCGTAAAAGTATTAGCTGCCATTCATTGCATGTTAGGTTCCAAGTATTGGACTAGCCATTTTTATAAAAATCATTTTATTTCTTCCTCATAATACCACCAGGAAATGTTTTGTGAGTTCCCCTCTTACAGATGAGCAAACTGAAGTTCTGAGAACTACAATCGCTTGTCTAAGGTAACAGGGCTAGCGGAGCTTTCATAAACCCTAGATAAATATGAATTTTGACCAGAGTCCTGAGAATGAGTGAAGGGAGAAGGTGGTAGAGAGAATCCTTCCTGAAAATGAGATGGGAAGACTTGTAGAGGCCAATCAAGCCTCTGCTCAGAAATACCAAGGAAGCGTGAGGTGAGCAGGAGCCTCTGGGTGAGGGTAGTCTCTGTCCATCCACATTGCAGAACCATCTCAGTCCCCACTGGTGGGTACCTGTGATTAGGGTGGGGTCGTGGGACTCTTACCGTCACCTCTCTAAGTAACCGAGGGCTAGGAGGCAAACTAGCAGTGCTCCAGGCTGTGCTGTTATTTAGTCTGCACATTTATGATTTTCAGAGGCTTCAATTCAAGGGAAAAAATTAAAATTGGCCAAGCAGGCTTTTAAATACTTATTCTGAAACTGGTGACACCATAACTATATGCTTTATGTTTCCCTTTTAAAACTGTGGAATAATGCAAAGATGTAAAATAACACTGAATAAATGAAATGAGTCCCTGTGTTCTGCGGCAGAGCATTTACCCTTGCAAAGAGGTTTCTCAAATCAGTTCATATATATCTCCCATTATCGTAGTTAGTCTTTATTCACTGACTCTGATAATAAATATCTATCTATATAAAATATATAAAGTATGATATACATAAATTTGATATATATAAATTCTTTAAAAATCAAATATTTTTAAAACCTGTTATGGAGCTAGATACTAAACAGATGTCATAAAGGTTACCCCTTCAAAATCTGGGTGGAAATACCTTGCAGCACCTGGCAAACGTCTTTGTTCTCCTAGGAGTTTGCGTGCACCCCTGGAGCTTTCCTGCCCTCTGCACAGGATGTAAACCACATTGATGCCGTGTCTTTCACCAGGGCACACTTCACTGCGTTGCTCCTTTTTTCTCCAGCCAATCCTTTGCTTATTCCCAAAGTCCATTATAACTAAAATGATCTTTTCTCATTTTTGATTCCAACTGTTGCTCTAAACTGACCCTCATACAGTCATTCAACATGTAATTCTCCAGCAGTTCCTTGTAGAGCACCTGCTGTGTGCCAGGTACTGGTCCAGCCACTGGGAGCATAGACCTGAACAGGCCTGCTAGCCTCTGTCCTCCTGGAGCTGGCACGCTAGTAGGGGAGACAGACACTCAGCAAACAGTGAATGTCTAACGTAAGGTCGGGGCTACGCTGAGTACAATAAAGGGGAATAAACTAGTGTAAGGAGTAGAGTGGTGGGGGCAGAAAGTCATGGGCTCTGTGTTCAAAAGGAAAGTCAAGGATGGCCTCTATCAGGAAGTAACATTTGAGCGAGCCCTAAATGAGTAGACAACCATGTAATAATTTGGAGGAAAAAGATTCTAGGCCAAAAGAAGAGTAAGTGCAAAGTCCCTGAGGTCAGAACAAGCTTGGCTTGTTGAGGAAGCTGAGAGAAAGCCAGCATGGCCAGGAAGAGGAAGCAGGGCTGAGTGGAAAGAGATAGATGAGATTGGAGGAAGAGACACAGATAGGTCCTGTAGAGCTTCTAGGCTGTGGTAAGAGTTTGAATTTGATTCTGAGAGTGACAGGAAGCCATCACAGGAGTTGAACAGTTGAGATATTGATGTGA
>RJWJ010047466.1:0-10969 GCA_004363605.1 Indri indri
GTGACAGAGACACAGCCCCATAAAGGAAGCCCGAGTCTCAAAATGGGAAGAATTGGAGAGGCCCCTGAGAGGCTGTGGACAGGTGTTGGGCTCAATCTGGCCTAAGGAGGTGCCCATGGCGTGAGGTTGGGAAGGAAGGAACCAATCAAACCAGTGAAGGAGGAAGCTGGTCACAGCCGTGGTCCTCTGAGGGTGTGGGGCTGCTGATGGGAATATCCATCCATCCATCCATTCATTCATTCATTGGTTCATCCATTCAGTAAACACACATGCTTGGGCATTTATTGGGGATTACAAAGACCAACAAGGCCTAGTTCTGACCTAGGAAAAACCCCACAAACTAGTGCAGATGGTAGCAGTAGTTAGAGCAGAGAATGGTCCGTGCAATTGCAGAGACACCCATGTGCAGGAAACCCGAGGAGAGGGGCCCCTGGAGAAGACATTGAGCTGGACTCAGGGCATGCGGGGGCAGGGTGTTGTATTCCGGCAGGAGGGGCCTGGGGATGCAGGCCAGACCCAGCTGGCGGCCCTCGGGAATAGCCAGCTGCAAGCCACTCTCCCACATAAGTCGGGAGACAGAGAGTAGCAGCATGTGAAGCCGGGAAGGGGGACGCAAGCAGTGACCACACCACGAGGGACCGGGCTGCCTGCTCGTGCACCACATCGTGAGGGAGCTTAGAGTCCATCCTGCGGGTGGGCAGGGCGCTTGGCCCGGCGAGGACTCATGCTAAGATAACTCTGGTGACAGTGCACAGGTACCCTTGAGGGGAGCAAGACAAAACCACCAGGAGGATTTTGAACACGCCAGGCTAGAGATGACGAGGCCAGGACCAGAGCAAACAGCACAGAGAGGGGACAGAGGAGGGCTTAGCAGGGCTTGGTGACCAGTGGGTGAGGGAGGGGGGAGGCCTGAGAAGAATCTGTTTCAGGCCTGGGTAACTGGGAAGACGCGTGGGCTGCGGGAGGAAGAGTCAGTCTCCGAGGGAAGAATTCGGTTCTGAGCATGGAGTGGAACATCCAGAGGGAGGTGCCTGGAGTGCAGGCGACAGGGACAGTGTGGAACAGGGGTCGGATCATCCCCAGACAGCTGGGGTCGGAGCCTGGGGGTGCCTGGGGTGACCGGGAGGGGGAGGGCAGGGAGCACAGGGGAGCAGGGTGGAAGCCCTGGGAACATCGTCGTTTGAGGAGCAGCAGGGAGAAGAGGGATCCGTGGGGAACAGGGGGAGTCTGGGCCAGAGGAGAGCCAGGGGAGGGAGCGAAATCTCAGGGCCAGAGGACTTCAAGAGCACAGCGGTTATCAGATGCGCCATGAGGTTCAGCAGGAAAAGGGATGGACGTGGGGTGCGGGGGCAGCGGGGAGGTGGCTGCGGAGCAGGGCAGGGTCAGGGCAGGTGCAGAGACTGCGTCAGGTCCCGGCTGCTAGAGAAGACAGGGCTGGTTGTTAAAGACAGGATGAGAAGAGAACAGAGAGATCGAAGAGAAGCCAGGGATAAACTAGGCACAGGAAACCCACTCTGCGGCCAGCCCTCGTGATTCGCAGATTCCACATTTGTGAATTCACCTCTCACTAACATTTATTTGCACCCCCAAAGTCAATAGTTGCGGCGCTTTCTCATTCATTCCCAGACGTGCGTGGAGCAGCAAAAAATTCGAGTCATCCCACCCCCACGCTCCCAGCTGAGGTCAAACAAGGCGACACTCTGCCTGCTTGTTTCAGCTCTCGTGCTGTGAACAAGTGTCCTTTTGGAGGTCTATGCAGTGCCATGTTTTTGCATTTTTGTGCTTTTCATTGATGATTTCACTGTTCAGAATAGCCCCGAGTACAGCGCTGCCAAGTGCTCCTGAGTGCAGGAGGGCTGTGCTGTGCCTTATGGGGAAAATCTGTGTGTTAATAAGATGAGCTTCGCTCAGGCGTGAGTTCCGGTGCTGTTGGCTGTGAGTTCAATGTTAATGAATCAACAGCATGTGTTACATAGGCATCGAAACAGAAACACACGTACAAGGTTGAGAAAATGCCATGACCAGGGGCTCGAGGGAAGCTAGTCTCGTATTCCCTGCACAAGCAGCAGTTCGGTATTCACTAACTCAATGTTCTCGGCAACTGTATGGACCGTCACTGCCGTGAATAACGAGGCTCGGCTGCACTCGGTGAAGTCATTGTGGGGAGTGTTTCGTGAATGTGAGTCAGAGCAAAATGTGAGTAAACATAGCTGCATGTAGCCAGGTTCTGCCTCTGGGTCCTTGGCTGGGTCTTTTCTGTCTTCTGTGGGGTTCCGGCTCCATTTGGTAAATGGGCCGTAACGGAGATCATGACAAGGTCTAATTCCTAAATGTCAAAATCGCTCAGCAGCCCCACTGGGGTGGCCCAGGTTTCAGGGGCCGGCCCTGCCACACAGTTGGTGGTAGGTGAGTGTGTTGCTAACTTCCAATCAAAGTCTTTGCTTTCTAGTTGGTGACCACATTTCCATTTCACCTATAAACTAATAAAATTCTAAGCCCCGCCAACTGACTGAATGGACCTCATCTTGGCCAATGGGACCCCACAGAAACCTTAAAAACTGAGTTCCTGGCCAGAAGTGGGCAGGAGGTTGGACACTTCTCATCATATCCCCTTCCTTTTGTGGTTTAGACATGAAAACTGACCAGCATGAATGTTTAAATACAGATCACAAGACTGACAGAACGGACTCTTCGAGGTCATAAGATATCAAATCATAAGCAGGGCCTAAGGCCATGCCAGGCGAGGGTTAAGTCACACACCCTACGCTCAAACTGTGTTCTAACTGCCACAGGGATTTTCTTTTTCTCCAGCAGCTAAACAAGCACCAGCCTGGAGACAAGCAATACTGAAACAATCGCAGCTCATCCACCCAACACTGAGTGACCGACCCCATTCCACAAGGCACAGCGACAGTTTTGATTGGCCCTGACACTGATTTCACTAACTTTCTCTGGATAAGACCACGGACCAGGGACTGGTTCTGGCCAGTTCACAGAGGCCATGCCCTGGGGTGCCTTCATGTCCCTGCTTCACCTTTTTGACACATAGGGCCTAATTTTAATGCCTTTAAATGCTAAATCTCCACCCCAAAGTGAACATGAGATGCATGTAACATGCATGTTTATTTAATACGCATGTGTGAGGACCCCTCTCATGAATATTTGCAGCCCCTCCCCTAAACCGTTGAATATGGATGCTTGGCCAGCCTGGTCCACACACATCCCTGTTCAGCCTCCCTTCCCTCCAAGCGCTGGCTTTGGTTTCCAGCCAGAGGCTGCGCTTCCCACCTGCAGGTTGTAACCCCCTTCATAAGTAATAAAGCTCTCCTTTCCAAATTTGTAAATTGTGTGATTTTTAAATTAACACACCCAACACACGACAAATGTATCTTAAACGAGCAATCCTTGAGGTTGTGTCCTTTCGTGCTGTCTCCTAAACATGGAGGTGCGAGTGTCGCAGGAAGGAAAAAGAGAGGCCGTGGGGACAGACAGCGTCACGAGGTGAAGCCCAGCCCCAACGCCACCTCCGAGAGCGAGAGCGTGGCTTCTAAATGCCTCTGCTTCCTCACCTGTAATCAGAGGGGATAGCGATAATCAAACTGCATTTGGATCGTGCAGGGTTTGTATAAGGTGATGCGCATACACACAGATCCTGGCACACCTGAGGGCTGTGATCGAGGGCACAGGGGCCGGGCAGGAGGCTGGCATTCAACGAACATTTGTCGAACAAAGAGATAAAAGCCTAAGACTGATTCCTTCCACATGCGCTTACTGACAAAAGGCCCCAGTCAGAACTGCTTTCTCTGCTGCTGAGCACCATGTTAAGAACTCTGGCAACGGCAACGGAAAGCGAGGGGTGTCACTAGCACCGCTGCGGTGTGGGTGCTCAGGGTCTTCTGGCCACCACATAATGGAAAAGTCAGAGCTACTCTAGCAGCGGAGATCAAGACCGCACAGGACTCTCAAGCAGATTCCTTTCAACAGAGAGCTGGGACCTGATTTTCCACATTTCCTCTTTCAGAGTAACAAACAAGAAAAGTGTTCAGAGCTCTTTCTTTAAAACTGCATTTCACTGTCCACTCTCATACGGTAAAGCATTTTCTATCAGCCTTAAAGAATCCTTAGAACAGTGTTTAGGGCTGTGGGAATTCCATAATAAATGAGCCCAAGTGTCTACGCATCCAACAGCTCCCCAAAATGTCATCCACGATTTGAAAACATCAATTTTGGTTTTCATCGTGCATTCACTCATTTATTCTTTCCTCCCAGCCTGATTGACTACATTCTGCACACTGTTCATAGCATGATGAAATTGACAAAGGATATTGTTACTGATAATTTCCTATAGACATATCATTAATGATATTTTTACTTATTATAAAACTAAAATAATTAGTAAGGACCACAAGGTAATGCATCTTCCAAGAGTTCATGCTCCAGTAGGCACAAAAATAAGTCAAAAATAATAATAAACCTTTGAAGAAACTGAGCCCTGAGAAGTTAGGGGACTGGACGCCCTGCGTGGGTAGGAAAGCAGGCACAGAGCCAGGCCGGCTGCTCCAGATCCCCGCCAGACTGGCCCCTCGCTGGGCCCACTGCGCCGGCCCTGCCAGCCTCACCCTGTGATTCTAGGAAACTCAGAGCACAGTGTGGAAACCTGCCCTGAAGGTCACGGGAGGGCAGAGACATAACTGGGACTTAGTCAAGGTCAATGTCCAGACCAGGGCAAGCAGCATTTGACCTTTAGTCTGTGCTGCCTTTTAAAAGACATGTTTTAAGTGATCAATTTCTTTATAGAAATCAGATGATGCATATATTGCAATGCACATATGTGTATACATCCAATATAATCATATTATTAATAAACAAAATACAGCCAATCCATTGAGAATTCTATCTCCCCCACCCCCAGGATACTCTGTGAAGCCAAAAAATTGATTTACATTTATAAAAAAGGAATATGATGAGTCTGTTTTTTTATAATGACTGGTTTCTCAATCTCGGTTTGAAGCTGGTTTTTATTTTTAGAGTGCACCATAGATTCAAAAGAAAACCTACCATTTGCATCTTTTATCCCAGGCGGTCTCACTGGTGAATTTTCCTTCTATTTTAGTAACATGTCAGTTGACTTCTTTCAAACTCCGGTGGTTAAAAATTAATTATATTATGCTTACTTGATTTTTTTTGGTACAAAATTTTAAGAACCCAAAGCGAAGGATTTCATGCACCCAGAGAACATCCAGTGCCCACTTACGCATTGAGCGTGCGGGGCTGCGTGCAGGCAGTGGGGGAGGATGGCAGATGAGGTTCCTTGAGCCCTGCTCTGGGGGAGGCTGATAGAGTCAGATGGGCAGAGAGGAAACAACCAATCTCAGTGCCCTGTGATGAGGACTCTGCAGAGGCCCAGAAGGGAATATCATCACTGATTTGGTGGTGGCGCTTTGTGGTGTCAGTGTAGACCACCGTGGGGAAGCCACAACTGGGCTGAGACCTGAAGGAGCAGGCACAGCTAGTCGGGCAGCTGATCCCAGTGGAGGCTGCAGGGGGAGGACTTCAGTGCTGCTAGAGTGAGGTGCAGGGGGCGTGGGAGGGGTGAGGCTGGAGCAGTGGGCAGAGGCAGATCATGAAGGCCACTGTGAGCCTCACCAGGGAGTCTGGACTTTGTCCCAACAGCATGCAGTGTTGTGTAAACTGTACAGCTCAAGCTTCATGGTTAACTTGTGTGTGTGCACGGAAAAATGACCATGTGCTCAACGAACTTCTATAATTGCATCTTAAGATTCCTTTTAAGGGTGCCCTTCATGGCAGCTCCAATCCCATCCCCAAAGACTGGAAATTCATGTGCACGTGGCAGTGTGATGAGTCGGCCCTCTGTAGCATGGGGCAAACAGCCCGCCCCGCCTCTTGGCTCAGAGTCTGGCTGTTGCACACCTCCGCTTTATCCCGTGGGCGAAGCGAGGGTCAGGGGTTTGCAGGGGGAAGGAGCAGAGTCTCCTCTGTTTTTCAAGATAAACTTGAAGACAGCATGCAAGGTAGACAGTGTGGGATCAGGCCGGAGGCAAGAATGCAATCAACAGTGGTGACGGTGGTGAAATGATGGGCCAATGCCAGGGAAAACGTGTGGTGAAATCGACGAGACCAGACCCCTGTGGATGTGGGAGAAGACGAAGGATGAAGAGGAGTCAGTCATGGCCCCCAAGGTTTTCAGCTTGAGCCAGTTAGGTGGATGGTGATGCCATCCACTAAGAAAGGAAGCCTGGCGGGAAGCCAGTTGAATTTCAGGGGCCCACAGGATGCTCACGGCAACTGCATCCAGCAGGTGTTTGCTCTAAGGGCCTGGATCCCGGCAGGGAGTGCGGTAAGAGACACATATTTGGAAATAATTGCACATCAGTGCTAGTTAAAGACAAGTCAGAGGAAGAGATAGCAGCGTAATCTATAGAATAAGGAAAGAATTGGGCTAAGGAGAAAATACAGTATTTGAATTAGAGATTAAGAAAAGGAAGCTGGATCAGATGTCACAGATGTGAAGGAGTAAAATCCAGTTTGCAAAAAACAGGAAAGTGAAAAAGAGGTGAGGGGCTGGAGGCAGCGGCTGGAGACCACAGATGCGTCAGGAAGGTGGCGGGGAGACAGGGGCGGGCTGGGGCAGAGGAGTCAGAGGAAGGGGCTGTTCTCGTGCTGCTGTTTGCCCTTGAAGAGGAGAGACTGGTCACCTCAGTGGCTGCTGACACAGGGCCGTGGAGAAAGAGCGCGGGCGCGTGAGACTGAAGAGACGGGTGATATTGGGGGCAGGCGAGGACGGGACCTGAACAGCACGTTCCAGAGGTTCAGAGGCCGGCAGCTTGAAGACATTCACTCCGAGCAGTTTCTATTTCTAAATACCTGTGTGTTTAGTGGTGTCATCTTACCTCGGAGCTGTCACTCAAGGCCAGCATTTATTCTTGCTCTGCGCGGGTAGTTTGGGTGCAGTCTATTTCCAGGAGGAAAGACCCTTCTCATGATCTCTAAGGATACAAAGGGGACACAGAGGCTCCATCAGTCACCTCAAGACCTAAGACAACATGGACTGTGTGGCTATAGATTAACGAGAAGGGCTGCGACCAGCGTAGCCTGAGCCCGTTACCAAGAGGACACCTGAGGATGCGACGACCCCACCCCCCAGTCCAGCTCACCCTCCTCTCCCCTGCACTGTGTTGCCGGGAGCTCGTCTCTCCCTGCTCCATATTACCACGTGTGATGTCTCAGACACTGCTGGAAGCCCTGGGGGAAGGGACTGCCACATTTATCTTTCAGTCCTCCATGGGATCTGCCCAGGGCTTGTCACACACATTTGTTGAATTAAATTAAATCATCATGTTCAAAGCAGTCTCCAAGACAGCTGCCCATCTGTGTCAGAGATGTTCCCCAAGGCCCAATATGTTTTGATATTTTATCTTAGAAATATCTTCTGAGACATATTAAAGGATTGGTCACATTAATTTATATCCACATAATATTTTTTGTTCCAAATGGTATTTGTCCAATGAGGTAGCCAGCCTCCAGGATGGCCTCCAGGTGTTCGCACTCCTGGGCAGTGCTCTCCACGTTGGGCCCGGCTGGGCTGGGTGCTTGATAACATACACGAAAGTGATGATCTATCACTTCCAAGCTTGGGTTATAACAGACTGTGCCTCTGTCTTGGGTGCTTTCTTGCTTGCTCATTCCTTCTCTTTCTCTCTCTCAGATCCTTGTCGCTGGGGGATTCCGGCTGTCATGTTTTCAGGACACTCAGACAGCCGTGTGGAAAGGCCACACGGTGAAAAACTGAAGCTCTCAGTCCAACAGCCCATGAAGATCTGAGTGCCCTTGGAAGTGGCTACTTCAGCCTTGGTCAAGCATCAGCTGAGACCACAGCTCCAGTCAACATCTTGTCCCCAACCTCGTGAGAGGCCCCGAACCAGAACTACCCAGTCAAGTTGCTCCTGAGTTCTTGACCCTCAGAAACCATGAGACAATAAATGTTTTAAGCTGCTAAATTTGGGGGTAATTTGATACACAGCAACAGATAACCAATGCACCCAAGTTTGTTATTAATTGGATACATAAGATTTATTTCCAAACAGTTTTTGGCTATTTCCAACATCAAATCCAAGGGCAAATGTTTGCCACCACTGCAGAGATTCAAAATAATAGGCCATAGATTCTGAAGGCAGTTCGAAAAGAAGTGTTTATAAAAATGTTTCCTCGGTGGTCATACTGATATAGTAACTATGTATTCTCCCAAAGGGATAACTTGGAAGAGGTATAAAAACTAGGTATTTTTTAAAATCAAGCCTCGGATTGTAAGGCCTAACACTTCGAATAAATTTGAGTGTGCCCAATGAAGATCAGACATTGAGCTCATTGAAATATTATCTGTGTTATTCGTTTTAATGAGGAACGCTGAATGGTGGATCTCACAATTCCTCTGGGAGGTAGGATGGAAAAAGCACAGGCTCTAGAGTGCGGCAGGTCTGATCAAAGACCTGTCTCTGCTGCTCACTCCCTGGGTCAAAGTCCTACATTGCAGGGTAGCCTCAGCCAGTTGCCAAAATTCACTAAGCCTCAATTTGCTCACCTATAAAATGGGAAAGAACACAGTGCTGCCCCGCAGCATGGTTGTAAAGTTGGAGGAGAAAATTGTGTACAGGCTAAGCATTTTGTATGTGCCAGTTAATGCCATGAGTTATTACAAGCAGACAACACTCCCAGTTTACAGAGCTGTGGTGTAGACGACATGAGAAAACTGATCTGTTCAGGGGAGGCACAAAATACCTGTTAGTTTCATCCACCTACTGAGAAGTTTCATCGAGTACGGCAAAAAGATCATTAGAGTTTGGACTATTCAAAAGTGCTTCTGAGTGGGGCAGAAAAAAAAGGTCAATGTTTATTTGCTGAACTAGATTTGATATTTTCATTTTTGGTAACTTTTAAGTGGGTTAGTGCCTCAAGGTTACCTTTTTATTGATTTGCAAAGCAAGTTTGTACATAACTATTCTTTTCATTTTCACTTATATTTTGTATTTCAGAGATTTGACTCTTATGAAATAGGATTTCTCAGCAGAGTCTGGATTGATCAGAGAAGGGCCTGGTGGTGTCCTGCAGCAGGGAACAGACCACTTACCAAGGGACCGATCATAAAATTGTCCACTTCTGGATTCATCAGGAATGAGACCTGTAACACAGTATCAGCCATAAGACAAGATCCCCTTCCTATTTCCAGAATGCTGTATGATTTTATTATTGATTTCACAAATATGCATCTTAAGCAAAGAAGCAGTGGGAGATCATCATAGAGTCTTGCCACTATCAGCACTAAAGGGAAAAGCTTCAGGAACATAAAAAGGACTCCTAAATCCTGGAGCACTAACCCAATCTCACTTCAAATTAGAGGCCGCAAGGAGAGCCCATTCTCCTCCAACCAAGATACTCGAAGAGATGGTCGGCTCTAGTCACACGGCTGGAGGATTATAGAGTTCAGCCTCAACCAGCCAGACAAGGTTTAGTCCTGATCTTCCCAGCTACACATTGTTGCATACCCGGGCCCTATAACTCAGGAGGGAACGAGCATGTTCAAATTAGGGGACCCACTTAAGGGGAAAACCAATATTTGTCCAGCCATTGGGGCCATCAAATGGAATTATGTACAGAAAAGCTCTGTTGTAAATATAAAGGAATATCTTAAATGAATAGTTGTATCATTATTGCCTAGTGATAAGAAAGGAGCAAAAGCAAAACAAAATGTTAGCTTTTTACAGTTACTGTAATTGTTCAAAGGCTACATATAGATATTTCTACTTTTAAATGACTCATTAACAAAGAGCCTCAATACGAGGTTTGTTTCATGAAAAAAAAAAAAAATTAAAAAGAACAGATCTTAACTTACCAAATAGATAATCATTTCTCCACGTATGAGATCCTAACATGTCCCCAAAAATCATCTAAAGAAATTTAGGCATCAGTATGTATCAGCACATGAAAGAGAGAAAATAGAAAGACATTGTAAAAAGTATAAATGTTACCCGGAAGACTTTGACATATAATATAATTCATCTTTAATGACATAATGCAATATATTATATTAAGTAATTTTATATATCAAATATGTATGTTTAAGAAAGTACATGGGGAAGAGCAACTTACATGAAATTTAAATTGACCAAAGCTTTCCACTAGACTCAGAATGTATGCCAAATGTTGCAGACCAGAAAGACGGAACTTTGTTATGCAGACTTCCAAATAGACTGAGTTTAGGTCAAATGTCGGAGTTTTCTTTCTATGAAGTCCCCATAATATGTTCAGTAGGAAAAGACATCCATAAGAAGTTTTCATGAAATCACTGAAAGTCCATGTAATAGTCACACAGTAAGGTGGCTGCTTGGCCCACAGTCTTCCTACCAAGAGTCTGGGCTGCCTCCCTGTTATCCTCTCCATCCCAAACAGACAGTTAGTCTCCTGGTTCCCATCATACTGACTGGTTGAGGAGGGGGAATATACCAAGATAATTTAACAGAGAAATAATAGTCTTTCCAACAAATAGTGCTGGTACAACTGAATATCCACATGCAAAAGAATGAAGGTGGATCCCTTCCTCACACCATATACAAAAATTAAATCAAAACGGATCATAGGCCTAAGTATAAGATTCACACAAACAACAAAAGAAAAAATAGATAAATTGGACTTCAAGAACTTTAAAACTTTTGTTCTTCAAAGGGTACCATTAAGAAGTGAAAGACAACACAGAGTGGGAGATAATACTTGCAAACGATTAAAACAATTAAAGACAAATAACCCAATTAAAACATGGGCAAAGGACTTGAATAGATATTTCTCCAAAGAAGATATACAATGGCCAATCATTAGTCACTAGAAAAATGTAAATTAAAACCACAATGAGATACCACTTCATATTCACTAGAATGGCTTAAACAAACAAACAAACAAA
>RJWJ010047467.1:0-10957 GCA_004363605.1 Indri indri
GAGTGCTAGGATTACAGGCGTGAGCCACCGTGCCCGGCCCTCAACTGTGTATATTTGTGAGACTGGCATGATTTGGGTGCTCTTTGGGTCATAGAAAGCCCTTTTCTCCCAATTTGATTGGGATCAATTGAAGATAATTTATTCATTCATCAAACTTTTATCGAGAACAGATTATGTGCCCATAATTGTGCTGATCATTGAAATCTCGATCCCTGTCAGCACGGGACTCAGAGACAACTGAAACAACAGATACTTGGCAATACCCTGGGATAAGTATAACGGAAGCACGGAAAAGACAGACCAGACAAAAAGAGAAGTAAATTCACCATCAGGGGAGTCAGATAAGGCTTCCTAGACTAGATGGTACCAGGGCAAGGTTTGCAAAGATGAGTCAAGATTTTCATACTGTCAGTAGGGAAAGGCATCATGGGTGGAGGCACGGCCTGGCCAGATGTCTGGTGGCTTTGGGGAGTAACAGGCAGCTCACTGCAACAGGAGCTTAAAGAGAAGATGGCATAGATAGCCAGGGGACATAGACAGACAGGAAAATAGAGAAAAAAATGTGTTCTAGTACAATTTTGCATGTAATCTTTATTCATTCCACAAATATTTGAGTGCCAAGTATATGCCAAGCTTGGGGGGTGGCGAACAAACCATAGTTCTGCATCTATTTTTATGAGCTTTAAACATTTCCAATGCTGTTGTCATTTCTTTCCACTCTGAGCTAAGTTTAACCCAATTCCATCCTTCAGGGTGTTTCAAGCAGGTCCCATATGGATGGGGGCAACTCTCTGCTGTGAGAAATCCACCCCCTAACTCCCGCCCAGTTCCCATGAGCCACCAGAAAAAGAAAGGAAAAGCAACATTGATTATTTTTTATTTAAATCTTCTGATGTTTTTTTTTTTTTTGAGGCCCCCAGAGTCTGCACTAATTTGTATGGGGTGTTTGGGTCAATTCAATCCTTACAAATCTGTGTATTGTTGAGACTGGTGAAGACTATTGTTTGCCACTCAGATTCAGTCAGGGTGATAAGAGAAAGTGAAGAAGGAAGGAGATGGATGGGCCTGACGTTGCATTTACACTGGAGAAAACTAAAAATAGACCTGAAACGATCCCCTGTGTACAAGCTGACCCCGCAACTGCAGGGCCTACCCCAGCTGCCTGTCCCAATCCTCCCAAAATGGGCTGTGCTCTGTTGCCACCTCGCTGGGGCGCTGTTTGAAACCCGCTGTGAGGCTGGGATAGCAGGAACATTCCCTGCGTCCCAGGGGATCTGGTTCCCTTTGTCTGTTGCCTATGCTTCTCTCTCTACAGCACTCTGAGTAGATGGCATTGTAATCATGGTCGTAAGTATTATTAATGATAGCAGCTATGACAATGAGCTGAGCCCAAGTCTCTGGCTTTGATGTCAACAGAGAAAAGGGAGGTTTTCATTTGTTTCAAATGGAAACAGATGCATATAGGCAGAGCTAGCAATAAGCAGAACAGTAGAGATGGTGCTTTTAGTTTTTGTGCTCCTACCTGCCCTGCCAAGCTTCTCTGTTAGGCAGACCTTTCTGCATGTGACTAGCAGGGAGCCTGCTCTTCTCTGGTGTCCCTTTTCCTCAATGCTGGGGCTCTTCCTGCTCTTACCTGATAATGGTTTCATTAATGAGAGAATGATAAGGGAAGGTGTCACATCAGCTTTCGAGCTGTGCCCCGCCCCGATAGTGTCACTGGCTTTGTTCAAACCAGGTTTGATTTCAGAAGTGGAGAAAAATCTGCTTACTCACCGATATCTCTGCCTTATGCCTGCAACTTCCAGGAAGGGAGCCACCCATCGATTCAGCTCAAGCCAATTCGATGCATAATTCCTGAGTGTGTCTGTGATTAGCATGTGTAAAACCCTGTGCTAGGTGGACAACCTTACATGTAGCCAGGATTGTGCTAATTTTAAATACTGGGTGAAGTTTACTTCTTGCCTTGTTTGGATCTTGAAGGATGTGGTCTACATGACGGATTCAAGATGTGTTGGACGTGGTTGTTGCTTTTAAGCAGTTCACTGTCAAGGTGGGGGAGTTGTGAGTGAGCTGGGCACCTGCTCTGGGGAAGAGGAGTGTGAGTGACAGTGCCACTCGCCCAGGCTCACTGGCCTCTGCTTCTGCTCATCCTCTGACCTCCTTGGGCTCACTCTCAGCCAGCTCCATTACCCACCTCCACTGGCTGCTCTCCTCTCCCCACCGCTGCTTCTTTCAATTCTTCAGTGCCTGCATCTCCTCCTTCTTGAGCTTTCCAGATTCCAGCCTACCCTCATGTAGCCTAAATCGTTCCTCACCCCCTACTCATGTAACTCCGTTGGCGTCCTCGGCTCACCGTCTGCTGTGAGTTCAGAGTGTGGATCGAGTGATTGAGCATCTCAACGTAGGGTACCTACTCCCTCCCGCACCTCTTCTGCACTCATCTCTCCTTCCTGATTTCTTCTGTTCCATGTCCTTCAATTTTTATGCTATTTCTAAACCAGTCCTTATTACAGTGGCCACTTTTGTTTCCTATGATCTGATAACTCTGAGTCACTGAACTAAACTATAATCCGTTTGCATTGCCTCTCTAGGGGTCCCACTCTCTGCACTCTGGAGTCAGGCTGCCCGGGTTGAATCCTGAATGACCTTGGGCAAATTACTTAACCTTTGTGTCTTCACTTCTTCTTCTTTAAAATAGAGAGAATAATAGTTCATATCCAACAGCAGAGTATCCTTGAGGGGATTTAATGAGCTAATACATGTAAAGCACTTTAACAGTGCTCGACATAAACATATATGCTGCTTCTTACTTATTACCTATCGAGGGAGACATTGTTAGGCCAGGAGGGATGTTAGGACCCTGTGTGTCTCATAGCTCCAAATTTTAATCCTTCGTGTCTGTGACTAAGAGCATAAAACCCGAGGTGGTAAATGCAATGTCGGGCTCCTGTGGTTTCAGACTTTTTTTTCTGGAGTTTTATGGCAGTACCAGAGTTGGTTGGGAAGGGATTGGAACTCTATTGTCACTTACTGTTTATCACTTCTATGTAAATTCTTGCAGGATAAAAAAACACTTGGTAATTACACTTGGCTGGTTTAGGAGAACAATTTTCTTCATACACAATAATACCCTGACCTTGAAGAAAGACGTTATTAGGCATTTACCCTTACAAGTGACATGTAGTTTTATCTGCAGAGGCAGTAATAGATTAAAACATTGAGGTCCGTGGAGGCAGAAAGACAGAGGGCCCAAATACTATTTAAAATATTATTTAAACTTAATGTTGTAGTTATATATTTAATTTTTTTTATTAGCTACCAATATATTTAACGTAAAATAATTAGAATCTCAAGATTAAAACCAAAATGGCCACAATTTTCATTAAACTATCTCATAGGGATTGGGTTGCATAATAGAGGCAGCCCGGTGTAGCGGTGAGAGTCTCCTGAAGTCGGGGACCAGAGGCACTGCTCCTAACTCAGCGACCCTTGGGGAGTGTCCCTTGTTTGAGCCAATACCATGAACTTCGACGGTAAAAAGAGAGAAACTTCACTTCAGTGGGTTCTATATATATTTTTTTTAACGTAATAGAATCCCTTTGTTCTTTGGTTTTTTTTTTTTCCTAAAAGAAATTTTATATGGAGTCCTAACATAGAAAAGAGAGTAAAATTGGCCTCTGTCTACTCCCCTTTCGCTGTACCAGCTAAGCCGCCTGCTGATGCTGCCCCTCCCACTAAAGCCCCTCAGTATCACAGAACACAGAACTCCACAGAACAATCCGTGAAAACTTGCCTAGGGGTTCTTGGTATTTCCTTCCACCTATAAAATTCTATGATTCTGATTCTAATATGTCCCATCCTACATTTCAAAGCCTAGTACCCCTTTTGTATTTTATTCAAGGTTCTATTTTTAAAAAGCATCCATGGAGATGGATTTAATAAAAAGAATAAAAGAGAATAAGAAGGAATCTTTGCCACCTTAATGAGGTGCCTCTTGCGTCCCATCCCTGCTCTCACATCTCGTTTCTATTCTTTCTGTCCAAAGCTCCAGCTGGAATTTTCGAACCCAGACTTCAATGGAGCTGCTATTCATTGTGATGGTTTTGACTTAGACAATTGACAAATTCTTCTTCCTTCAATGTCCTACTCAGCTTCTGCTTCCCAACTCCAGACTTCCATTCTTGGTGAACAGCCTGGTCATTCTTGAGTGACTCATAGTCTGGTTCCCAAGGCTATTGGGCCAGGGGAACTCGTTATTAATAACTTCTTTTCCTATTTCCTTGAATGCTGGGGCTGGCTAAAATCTGATGTTGGCATTACATGTTGAAGAATAATCAATCGTCAATTAAATTGACTGTGAATATATGTGAAAGGGACTTGGTGTGGTGCCTCACTTATGATAGATAATAAATAAATGTTGGCTCTCTCTTTCCCTCCTTTTCTATGTTTTTATTCCCTTTGGGCTTATCCAGGGCAACTATAACCACGGGTAAGGCCTATACAATGTCAGTGAAGGAGTAAGTGGCTATAAATCCTTTTAAGGCTATCTTTAGCCACTGACTAAACTATCTGATAATCTCTGTAAATCCTTTTCTGAAAGCAGAGGGAGATGTAACTGTTGCAGGCATCCATGTAAACAAGATTTGCCAAATGGTTAAATGTGTAATATTAAACCGGTTTCTTATCACTTTCTCTACATCCAGTGCCATATCGGTTCTTTCTTTAAAACTGTCTTTTAAGATGATAATTTCTTATTTGGTTCATATAAACGAGAGAACATTCTTAGTATCAAATAACAGAATTGCCATTTCGAAATTGTATCCATTATAAACTCTTATTTCAATTGCTTTTAACAATCTGCAAATTTGCCCCTTGGGACTACTTAACTATTGTGCTCAATTGCCCAAATATGGATTTGGAAGAGGAAAGGATGGGGCATTGGGACGCATACATGAAAATATTCTCATGATTACATTCAGCATTTGAGTACTAAGAGTGCTGGTAGAAAACCATGGCTGGGTTTGAAAATGCCCAGTCTTATAATTGCACTGGTTCACAGTGAGTAGTATGTCGTATTGCCCCATACAATGCTATTTGATGATTAGGAAAACTGTCTTGTTTCTCTGAGAGGTTCTACCCCCTAGCCAGGGAACTAGACATGGCAAGTAAAGACTGGGCTGGATTTCAGCTTGCACGCACTCAACTGCAGAGACTCTTGTGCAGGCTCTTGGGTAAAAGCTGTTCTGATCAATAATCTGTAACTGTTCCAAAGGAGGAGGTGAGGCGAGAACAGACTGAAGCTTTAATAATTTAATCTCTCCCAGCATGTCCAAGGCTGTGGCTCTCTCCTCCCCCTCCTGTGACCAGGACATCTCAGGCATCCTAGTCTGTCAAGTGATTTTTCTAGTTGCTGTCTCTTGATCTCAACTCTCATACTTTTTTAATGGGTTCCACTGGGTTCTATCCTTTGGGTCATCTCATGTTCTTCTTGGTCCATCCACTGCTATTAAAAACATCTCTGAGTAGTTGTATATTTGTTTTGATATTTCATGAAAATATCAAAATTATCAGTTTTATTTTCTAAGAAACATGTGGCAATTACAGAAAAATCAAGAAAGTATATATCATAAACATAAATAAAAGTCACCTATAATCTTATTAATAGGAGAAAACTTAGTGTTAATGGTTTGGTATATACCCTTCTCAACCTTCTTATATTTATCTTTGCAGATAGGAATTATAATGTTTATATATTTTCCAACAGCACTGTCTTTCTTTTTAAAATTCGGTTTCACCTCAGAAGGCTTTCTTTCAGATAAAAAGTGAGCCGAGCAACTAATGGACATGGTGAGCCTTGTAGAGGGGAAAGGCACGCCTCTCACCGTGGCTTGGGTGAGGCAAAGACATAAAATGTAACCAAAACGTTTGTACCCTCATAATACCCTGAAATTAAAAAAAAAAAAAAAAAAAAGTGAGCCCAGGTTAGTTTTTGAAACATGGAATATTACAAAAGAAGAAATGATCTATTCTCCTTCACAAATTGTTTCAGCCAATTTTGCTGTATTTTCAAACCTGTGATCTATATCTACCAAAGTATGGTTCATGCTTTAAAAATGGCACAGCAATTCCTCTGGTTTTATGAAACGAAAGCTGTTCTCCCGAGGCTAGAGTGGCTCCATGGGCTAGAGGTGCAAACAGGGAAGCACTGTGCACACACACAGCCAGACCCTGGTTATTTTCCCTTCAGGTGTGTTTTGGCACAGGTGCACCCACTGACTTTCATTTCACATCAACTGGATCAATACCCAGCTTTTGCCTGCATCGCGTTGAGTCTTATGCTTGGAACCCTGCGATATTGATTCCAACAGCTGCTTCACTGGGAAATTTGGGAAGCACTGATTCGATGTCTGAAAAGTAAGAAAGTAGGGCATTGCATTACTAAATTGATTTCATTTCTGGCGGTTTATGTTTTAATAATTGCCTATGTCCAGTCTGCTCTCATTATTTGTGGCTTTGAAAAAAAAAATAGTACCAGGAATGTGTATGCGTTGCATCACTGTAGTGCCTTTAGAAATAACCTCAGAGTGTTTTATATGAGGGAATTTATCTTAACAGCTGCAATAGAGTTTTTTTTGTTTAAACCTTAGACTAAATAAATAAATAAATTGCGAGGAAAACAAAGAAAACAAACCCAAAAAATGCCAATTACTTCAGAGAACATGAATTTTTCATTGTGCTCCAACAATTCTTCTGAAAACTTGACACTAGATAAAAAGTAAGTGTTTGTGTGTGTTTATGTACACACAAGCACATTTACGATATGTTTTCCTAAAGAATTAGAGACAGAAAGAGAGGGAAGAAAGGGAAAAGGAGATATAGAGGAAAATGTGCCGTGGTGATAATTTGAGGTTACAATGATTTTTTAAATTATTAAAAATCAGCTCCTTAAGACACATAATTACATTAGACAAATACATTTTGTCAACTGTCTTCACAGTTCCCAGAGAAGGCAAAGTGAGTGTGTGTGTGGTGATGGTGGAGAAATGGGAGAATGTTGGTCTTCTAAACCCAATTAAAATTTAACACTTGTCTCTTTTTAGCTGACATCCTCATTTTGGGGAAAAGAGTGAGGAAATACAATGCACAGATGCTCTTTACGAAATAAAGATATTTCCTTCCTTCTGTAACTTGGGTTTGGTGCAGCTGCTAATAGCTCACACAAAGGCACTTGGGATGTGCTTTCAGACTGTAGTGTTCTGAAATCCCCATGAAAAAAACTCCTTACTAGTTTATTTATATTTATCTTTTTTCTAAGGATATGTTCCGGATGCTGGCAAATTGGTCTGCTTCTTAAGATTCATGATGGTGCTTCTCTGATGGCCTCTATTACCCAATTTAAATACACAATAGTCACAAGGTTTGAACACACCATGTTAATCCAGCATCAGAGATCTCTGCTTGGCTGTTTGTTAAGAAAATTGTACCTGTTGTGAACTGGAAAGGGGCACAGAGTTGCTGTTAACTGCTTTACCAAATTGATTCTGACTCACTCATTTCGAAATGAAAATTGAAATGCTTTTGCCTTTTTTTTTGGTGGGGAATTTGCTTTACTTAGCTCTAAGTGGGTATCATTTCTTGTGATTACAGAAAAATGCATCATAACTTTTGATTACACTGCTATTAAGGATGCACGGTAGCAATTGCTAGCGCTCGTAAAGTACTGCTGGTGGGTTCTGTATGACTCATTTTTATTTGGAACTGAGTAGAGGAGGAGGGTATGGATAAAGCCACTCAAATCTTGACTTGGGTAATGGACTCACCTGGGAACAGAAGGGACTGGAAGGGAAAAGGTTTTGTCAATGGATTTTCTGTCCTCTTTAACCCCAGTCCCAGCTGTCACCTACTTCTTCCCCAGCAAAAAAGAGTCAATGCATCAGCCATTCTTACATTTATTTATTCCTTTAATAAAAATGTACAGAAGCATGCTATGTACAAAATACTGGCTGGATATGGTGGGGTCCAAATGAAGGAATATATCTGTTTTGAAGGAGTTTATAATGCAGGATTAAAGGCACCGACTTAATAATTTATACATCACGTAAGTTAAAAGTACATTGGATTAAAGGTGGAAAAGATGACAAGAGGCTGGATTTCTGAAGAATTAGTTTCTATCTTCCCATTAGATTGCTAACATTGTGAAGGCAGGGATCATGCCTGTCTTGTTTCCTGCAGTATCTTGAGCACACAGCCTAGAATAATAGTAAGCACTCAATAAACAGCCATTGAATGAATGAATGAATAGCACACAGTGGTATGCTAGTGCTAGCTTACCCTGCTTGCAAGAGCCAATTGTGCAGGTCTCTTCCCAACTCTGCATTCAGTGATGTCATGTCGGTAGCTTGGAATTGGTCATGGCTGAAGTATTTACACCACAGAAATTGGACAATTTGACAAATCAATACTTTTCCCCTTAATGGCTGGTTGTTAGAGAAAGAGAGAGAGAGAGAATGAATAGAGAGAATGAAAGAGACAGAGTTAAATGAATATTTGTTCTTACACATGAGACTCTTGCTGCAATTCTAGTGTAACCATCTTGTGAGATTAGGCTGGCCACCAGAAAGCCTCCTTTTCCCTTTGCTGGAGGCAAGCTAAAACATTTCATTTGCCCTAGACCTGCAATTCTTACCTCGTCAATGGCAGAAAGTAGAGTCTATAACATTTTTCATGATGAAGAATAAATCAGACAACATTTCTCTATTCTGTGCTCACCTAGCATGTGTGTCTAATGTCTTTCCAGGGGCAGCCTCAAGCTGCTTCCAGCCATACCAATGTGAGAGAATAAAACCTGAAGCAATCTAGCCCTTTATGGGCTGAGTGTTGGAACATGTTGAGTTATCACTGTGAGTTCTTTAACCTCAGCATTGTGGCCTAATAAAAAGTCCTTTTCTCAATCCTAATGTAACCATCATATGGGGAGCAGTTGAAAAATGTGGAGAAAGAAAAGAAAGAAAGCAGTCATTCTGTGCAGAGAGCAGGTGTGAGCAGCAGCACAGAGGTGGAAAGGCCCACAAGGTGGCCAGTGAGTAGCCCAATCTGCAGGGTGGACAGGGACGGGTCTTAAAGGCAAGGCCAAGGAATTTGGTCTTTGGTTGGCAACAGGGAGTCCATGAGAGGCTGCTGATTATTTTGCTGAGATAACTATCAGTGGCGTGCAAGGTGGTTTGGACAGAGTACAGAGAGACTGGAGGCAAGGTGGCAGGTGTCTTATCCAGCTTAAAGATACCAAGGGTCTGAATTAGGATGATGGCAGTAGAGTTGGAAATATATAAATGTATTTTAGGGTTAAAAGCTCACTTGAAAACTTGAAAACATATTCAATATGGGAGGTAAGGGAGAGCTGAGGGAGAAACCAGGTTTTAAAACGGGTTGACTAGGGAAACAGTTTTTCGACAAATAAAAACACAATAAAAAAAAGAAACTCCTAAGACGAACCTCATGGCACATACTGTAGTCAGCATCTATTTCAACCTCTTTTCTTCTTTCCCTTGTCATCGCAGATGGAAATCTAAAACCTCCCCTCCCCAGAGTGCCTTGCTGTGTGATACAGTGGTCTTGTGACGGAGTGGCCATGTGACAGGGTACTAGCCAGTGAAACATCAGTGGAAGTCTGTTGTGATTTCTGGGTAAAGCTTTTGTTTTCCAGAAAGAGATGCCACCTCTTCCAGTTTCTGTCCTTACTTCATCTCCTGCCTGGAAAGCAGATATGGTGGTTAGAACTGTAGTTAGCATCCTGGGGTCATGAAGGAAAGGCCAGGAGTATTTCAGAGACCTCAGCTTTTTTGTCCTTGCGCTCTAAACTAAAGCCAGCACTGTCTCCTTCTGGATTTTTTTGTTGGTGGAAAAGTAAACCAAAACACAAACACAGCATTTTGTGTTATGCTCAGTTAGGTTTCTTATTACTCGTAATCAAAAGCAATGCTGTAATTAATACAACTGGTAACAATAGTGAGTTTGGATTCTGACGTGTTAAATTTGAGAGTAATCACAGAATACCCAGGTAGAAAATTTCAGCAAAGATTTGAAAATGGTAATGTAGCTTCACATAAAAATTAGGTGGAAAGTAAAACAAAAAACAAAACAAAACAAAAAGACCCTGGACTTACCCCTGGCTAATTGAGTCAGAATCTCTAAGCGGTGAAGCCCAAGTAACTCCGATGTTTAGGCAGGGCTGAGAATCACTGGTCTTGAGAAGGTAGCTCCTAGAGATGTGGATAAAGTCACTTCTCTGATAGTTGGTGCTGGGGAATGAAAAAAATCTCAGATGGAGAGGCTTGAGAAAAGGAGAGGATTGAGAAAACAATCTTGAATAAATTAAGAATAAAGCTTGATGGGAGAGGGGAGGGGTGGAGGACCAAAGACAGTGTAATTGAGGAGGAAGTTACAATATTAATATAATTGTGCTGCATGTCGCACACTTAGCATGTAAGTTAATTACCTCCCCCAGGATTGCACAAAGACCAGGACTTCGATCCAGGTTTATTTGACTACAAAGTTTTTCTCCCTTCATAATTGACTTCCTACTCAATAAATCCAATGTTATTTGAAAAATTCCCTGTTGTTGTAAATTTCTGTGCAATATGTGACACTCTTCACCATTTCTCATCTGTGTTTCTTAAAATTCTTCTTCTTTGGCTTCCATTATTCAGCAGAACACTAGCTTGGTTTTCTTCTAGTAACAGCTAAGATTTAGAAAGTACGATTATGTGACAGGCACAGTTCTAAGAACGTTGTAAGTATTAATTCATGTGATCTTAACAACAGCTTTATGAGGTAGGTACTATAACAATTTTATTACAAGGTAAAGGAGGCACGGGCCAAAGTCACAGAGCTAGTAAGTGGCTAAGGTAGAATCAAACCAGGCAGTGTTGCTCAAGAATCTGTGTTCTTAATCACTGTT
>RJWJ010047468.1:0-10963 GCA_004363605.1 Indri indri
CCCAAGAATGGAAAAACAAGCACCACATGTACTCACCATCAAATTGGTATTAACTGAACAACACATAAGTGTACATATAAGAATAACATCTATTGGATGTCGGGTAGCAGGGGAGGGGGAAGGGGGAGGGGTGAGGGGGAGGAGGGGACGGATATATGCATACACAAAGAGTGCAATTCGCACCATCTGAGAGATGGACATACCTGAAACTGGGACTTGGGGGGAAGGGGGGAAGGGCAACATACGTAACCTAAACATCTGTACCCCTATAATAACAAACAACTAAAAAAAAAAATGACTGTCAAAAAAAAAAAAAGCATAGTGAAAAATACACAAGATTTATCTCAGAAAAAAAATAAATACATATTATAAATTTGAATTAAGAATAAAATTTTGCTAATACCGCTTTTATCCATTTTATGCTTGGGGTCTCTAATAATGTTCTATTTAGAATATTTTATCTGGGAAATAGTTTCTGAATTTAAAAAAGTTTGAAAACAACTGGACAAATAGTGTTTCCTTCCAGCTGCAATATTGACAAAATGTATCACAGTGGGCATGTTGGATTTTGGTTTAGACCACATTTTTCTTTGTCAGGGGTATCAAAACATTTTTGTTTGAGTGCAGACATGGCATTTTTCTTAAGAAGAAAAACAGAATCTGTATCTGTATATATATAGATAGATAGATAGCTGGTTTAAATCTCAGTCCACAGACCAAATTATGTAAGAAGTACTTTTATTTTTCAATAACTCAATTTAATTTCTATTTGAACACCTACTCTTCCAGCATGGTGGAAACTTAATTGTGGTCAGTTTCCCCATATCTTTTAGCTCCCTTTTCCTTGGACTGCATTTAAGACCTGGAGGGCTTGCTCAGTTCTAAGCCTTTAGGGCTGAAGAACACATTTGATCACACGTGCATCTCTGAGATACCTATTGCCCCATCTTGTCCATGTATGTTATGGACCAAATGCTTGTGTTCCCCCAAAATTCTTATGGTGAAGCCCTAATCCCCAGTGCGAGGGTATTTGGAGGTGGGGCCTTTGTGATTAGGTTTAGAAGTAATTGGGTTTAGAAGAAGTCATGAAGGTAGGACCCCCTTGATGGAATTAGCTCTTATAGGAAGAGAACAAGAGACCAGAGTTCACTGTCTCTCTCTTCACCTGTGAAGACACAGTGAGAAGGTGGCCACTCACAACCCAAGGAGAAGATTCTCACCAGACATTGACCCTGAGGGCACCCTTGATCTTGGACTTCCAGCCTCCAAAACTGTGAGAAATAAATTCTTATTGTTTAAGCCACCCAGCCTGTGGTATTTTGTTATGGCAGCCCAAGCCAACTGACACAGTGACCAATGTCATGGATGCAGCTTCATTCCTATCTGAACGAGGCCTTCGGGTCTGGCAGGCCTCTCAGCTACTTCCACACCTCTCTGAGGCTCTTGGGAATCATACTTCTGCTCTGATGTCATACTGAGATTTGTAAAGCTCTGTGGAGGCTGTTAAGACCCTCTCTTGCCAATTCCTAGGGAACTACTCAGAAAACAGAGTTCAAGTCTCCTTTAATCTAAGATCCCACATATTTGTCTGGGGGTTTTGCTATCTCTAAGGAGCTTGATACCAGGAAAAGAGTGCTGGGTTTTCCTCTTCTGGATCCACTCACTCCTTCCTCTGTTTCCTCCACCTCCCTGTGCCAGGGAATCTTGTGATAGTTGGGAGCCAATGTGAGGAGCAAGCTTTGCTTTTACTCTGTTTTCTCCTAAATTTTTTCTGTGCTGTGAGTCCTTGCTATTCTACAGAGGTTCCCTACCTTTCTAGGTTCATGGTGTTCTCAGTGTGTCAATAGTTTTTTCACGGCATCCTTAGGCCAAGGCAAAGAAAGAAAGAAATAAAGAACAAGTAAACAAACAAATAAGATGCCAAAAACCTAATTGTTGCATTTATTAAATAGTTAGGTTCAAACATCTTAATAGTAGTAGTTTGTGTGGTGTCTGACAGCTCAGAAATTTAAATATCCCACAATATTCCCGTAAGTCCGTGATGGCACCTACGGAACTGTGAGTGCAGGCTGATGAAACACAAAATCCAAGAAGACTCCCTCGTTCTCTGCTGTTAATGCACTTTCTCGTGTGCGAAAGCTCAGAAGCACCCACCTGTGTGCTTGGCCGTAGTGAGTGGTGGGTTGTGGCAGGGGAACAGGACATTGTGGAAAGTAAATGCCATGAAAACCAATGGTTCAGGCAGAAAATTAGAGCCATTATAAGTATTATTGGAACAAGGGGTTTGTTATAGAAGAGGAAAGGAGATTGGTGAAGTTTTGGAAGTGGGTGATGAGAGGCATGGAGAGTCGCTAATCAATCTGTTGCATGGGCGACAAGTCAAAGACTGCAGAAAAACCCAAGAAGCCAAGCACGCAGCTAACAAAGGGTGAGCTTATGGAGAGGTCTATGGAAAGCTGTTAGCCCTGTGGGTCCACAGCCAGAGCCTGGGGCCACGATTGGTAAGCAAGACCCAATTAGAGGAAAACTATGTCTACGTGTGTTGGTGGTGGTGGGTAAAGTAAGAGGAGAGTTGAACAAATAAAGAGTTTTATTTAGGAAGATTAGGAGAGGGTAGCTTTCTCAGATGTCTAAGCAAATAGCCCAAAAAGACAATGAAAATCATTGTATTCTTGGGGCTGGAAAGTTTTACAGACAAAATAATTAAACCAAAAAACAAACAAACAAAAAAAAAAAACAAAAAAAACCTCTCAAGAGGGATTGCCTGTCTTGCAACCATTTGTATTTCTTTTATTGTCGTTTATTAATGTCCTCAACAAGAATGATTGGCATGTCAGTTGTGATGAATGAGGGAAATCAGATAAACAGTGTGAGGAGATTCCTTTCTTCAAGTTTATAAATACAAGAGGAAAACTTCAAACACTCCGATGGTTACTATAATGGCAGTTGGTTGCAATACTGTCACATTGGCAGACAAATTGAGTCTGTGAGTTCTATTTGAAACTGTCACAAATTGTAAAAAGCCATTGGGCGTAGAAAGAACTCGCCATTCCAGATAACTTAAGTCTGACCTTAATTTCACGGGGCGTATTATAGTGCAGTGTAGTGTAGATATGAATTAAGTATTCATATCAGTAAGTCACTTTACTGGTACAAAAAAATTGGTAATCTGAGGGCTTAATGCTACAGTGAACAGTCATGGTGATTTTTGGGTGGTTAAAAACCATAGACTGTAGTTCTCAATGCACGAAATCCTGCAAATTTGAACAGAGTCAGCAGAAGACGATGTACATTAGTTGACTAATGCTGGATGACAATCACAAAATCTAGTGGCACGAAACAATAAGCATTTATTTCTTGTTCGCTCTTTTGTGTGTCAGTGGGAGTTTAGTTTTTTTCAAGCTCTGGCTGAGGGCTGGGCTTGTGTCTCCTTCATGAATATTCTTTCTGGACCTGGGTGGAAGGGTAATGCCCGTCCTGCAGAAGCTTTTCTCATGACATTGGGAAGGAGTGCAAGAGGGCAAACCCAACCACACACGCACAGTTCCAGCCGTGGCTCACATTGCATGTGCTAACACCTTATTGATTAAAGCAAGTCGCATGGCCAAAGTCAGACCCAATACAGTATGGAAGTATACTCCTTCCATGGAAAGGGGAAGAAGGAATATTTCCTTAGCAGCAATCTAATCTAACCTAAGATGCTTTATATATTGCTATTATTCCTAAAAGTTTTCTAGTTTCTTAAAATTTCAAATGACCTAAGTTTATATTCAATTACAAATGACAGAAAACTCAAGATAATAGTAGCTTAAACAATACAGAATTTTATTTCATGCATATAAATGAAGAGTGCACAGGAAAGCAATCTAAAATGGCATGGTATCTTCACAATCTTCAAGAACACAGGGCCTTCTCTCTTGCTCTATTCCCATTTCCAGGCCACCTCCTGATCCAAGATGCTGATCGAGTTCTAGTCATCAATTCACATTCCAGACAGCAAGATGTACAACAAGATGAAGAAAGTCACATCTCTCTTCCCAGAAGTTGCATGCAATTCTTTTGCTTACATCTTCTTAGTCAGAAATTATTTGCATAATTATGCTAGCAAGACAAGATAGAAATTTATACTTTATTCTTGAAAATCTCCAGGTGTCCATGTTTCCTGTGAAAAATAATGGGTTTTACAATGTTAACATAGTACTAGGAAACAACAGCTGCTGGCGTGAACAATTGATGGTCTTTGCCACTAATTTCAAAGAAAACATTTACATTCTCCGTACTACCCAGCCTTTAAATGAGATATTTAATTTCTTTTTCTGAGTTCTTACAATAAAGGTATGATTGTTAACAGATAAAGAGACTTTAGATATCATCCCATAAAGTTCTGAATTATTTTTAGTTACAGTTAGCAAGCTGCCAAAAAGAAAAAGGGAGAGGGAATGAAGTTTTAATGTGTACGTCTATTCTCAGTGGAGTTATCTACCTCTGCTACCTTCTAGATTGATCCGGAAAATGGAGCGTAGGGACAACCATTACTTTATCTTTACCACTGTAATATGTTAATTCCAGTACATGAGTTCTTGAGAGACTTCAGAGAAGAGAACATTTCCTGTTAAGAGCAAATGGTTACAATTGGAATTAACCCACGGACATTGATGGATCACTGCTTTTTGTCATGATCTTTAGCCTGTAATCAAGGTTATCCAAGATCTGTTCCCAATATAGCCTCCCAGGCCTATCTCCCAGTACTATTTTCCCTGTATCTTTATAAAATTTATAAAACGTTGAAAAATGTCAAGTATTATATATGACTTTCTCAAACAAACTAGATTAATTGTGCCACCCAAATATATCCTATAGCCTATTTTTTTGCCAATGCTTGAGCCATTTCAGTAGAGTGCAACCCCCGTCATACGCACTATAACCTTATCCATTAATGTAAGACTTAAAGCAAAAATTTGCTTCCTTAAAAAAGCGTCTGTAGAATCCCACCCTCAGAAGTGAACTCCCTTTAAAGTCCAATATAACTGTATATTATATTAATTCCTTCCTTTATTAATTCATAATTAATATTTATTGAACACTTACTATATATCCCTAAGCTAGGTTTCATTGATAATATTTATAGTCTAGTGGAGGGCATTAATCAAATAATATTTTCCTTTTGTATAGATGATGACCTGTCTCATATTATACTTCTATTGTTCATCTTGCTTACCTTCCCCAGCACTGAAAAAAAATGGAAAAGCTGTGTCTTATCATCTGTATACACTTTTGACACCTAGGACTGTGCCTTGCACTGTTAGTTAAATGTTCAGCAACAATATTCAATGAATATTTCATTTACCGCTTTCCCCCTCACCCCAGGGGAGGCAATTCAAAGGAAGTTGTGTTACCATTAACTGCTATAGAAAAACTCATTTGAAATTGAAGCACACAGTTAAAAATATAAACATGTATCTTCTTAACTGGAGTGATGAGGATGGAGAAGAATCTATAAGATGAAAATCCAGTGTTTGGATTCTTAGAAATGCAAATATGTCCCAATGTATGATTATGTGAATTTCAGGTGTTCAGTGTCCAGACTTGCAAAAACCACATAGATGAAAGCAAATCTCTATCTAACATTTATCTGCCTTGTGTGACTAAAAGACAGAAAAAAACAAGCTAACAATACATGATATTCAGGCATTTTTAGAAGGACTTGCATCCTGCTGCAATCGCTGCATAATATGTTTTCTAGGCTCGGCAGCCTTTTCCTTGTTTCCTACTTGTTCAGGCTTCAGATGTGTGGAATGGATCATAATTAGGAATCTGGTCACTCTTTCCCCAGCTCTGATTCAATTAGCCATATGTTACAAGCGGCAAACACAGTGACTGTCAAACTTTAGCAATTACCAAGAGGGGAGAAAAGGTAGTGGGGTCAAAACTATGAACTTATAAAAAGCTCTTTAAGTATAAGCAACTCCTAATGGTGAAGCATTAATCAGAATTGTGTCTGGTCATTCATCAGCCATCTCCGTGGACCAGCTCTGGAAATAGCAGCCTTTTATACACGGGAGACTGCAGTGCTGAGCTCTTGAGGCAAAGGTATCAGAAAATATAATGAGTAAATATGCAATTCTATTTACATTCTTCATCTCAACAATGAAGAAAAATCAATAGGTTTACAGGATATGGCAGTTGTCCTTTGCAATGAAGACTCTCTCAAAGGTAGTTTTTCTAACTCATAAGGGCTTACTCCAAAAAGTGATTCACTCTTTATGGAGCTCTATATGTTTAATTAGGGCTGTACTGGGTCAATCCTGAAGTGGGAAATCCTTGGAGGGTCACTGTTAAATCCATTTTACCTCGAAAAGGCAGAATTAAATTTAAACATTTGAGATTTCAAAGCTGTGTTAGTTCAAACTTTTCTTCTCTGTTACATGCTGGCTTGTTACAGAAGGGGGTGGGAAGTCCTGGGGGTAGATAACATTTGAAAAAAAATAGTTGAAAGAAAATGAGTAATGAAGCATGTGGCTCTCGAGGAAAAACGCACATAATTAGATAGGCTTTGTGAAGAAATCTGAGGCTGAAAAAAAACCTATTAATTTTTGGCTAACCTACCCATTCATGGTCTTCTCCATAAAAGAAGGAATGGAATTACAATACAGCCACACTCCACTTAGAATAACATTTATTGTACAGCGGGTCTGCCTCCTAGGCTTTCTTTCTCATAGAAAAGGCCTATTATAAATCCTGGTAATTTTCCCATGAGTTCTACAAAGAGTGTTTCTTCGTGGTGGGTTTGAGTACTTTATCCGCTATAATTTAAATGTCTCAAACTATGGCACTTCAAATCCTTTTCCTCAGGAGGTTGCTCTGGTCTGAAAAATACCTTCATTAAGAGAGTTCTCTAGTATTTAACCTGGAATTTTAAAATTCTGTTTCGTCTGTCATCAGAAATGGGTCCCTTTTCTTGACCACTGAACTTCATTCAAGAAGCCAGCGTGCTCTAGCATGAGAAAGGTGATTGCCTTTTCTTCAGAAAATGAGTGACTTTTAGCTCAATTGTATTGAGTGTATTAAAAATTCCTGTTTGATTTCTTTTGCTCTAGATGTGTGTCCTTGTCTACTGACACTAGTTTTGAGATTTTGCTCAAGGAAAGGTTGAGGTTTGGTTGGGGGAGGTGAGTGGAGAGGATTTTTAAATGTAGAATAAACTTTTATTCTTCATATCAAATAGAGACTTTTTTTTTTTTGACCGAGTTTCGCTCTGTCACCCCCCGGGGTACAGTGCAGTGGTGTCATCGTAGCTCACAGCAACCTAAAACCCCTGGGCTCAAGTGATCCTCCTGCCTCAGCTTCCCAAATAGCTGGGACTACAGGCATGAGCCACCCGGTTGTCTAATTTTTTCTATTTTTGGTAGAGGCAGGGTCTTGCTCTTGCTCAGCCTGGTCTCGAACTCATGACCTCAAACAATCCTCCCGCTTCGGCCTCCCAGAGTGCTAAGATTACAGGTGTGAGCCACTGCACCTGGCCAAATAGAGATTAAAAAAAAATATTGAAAGGATAAGCATTCATCCGGTGGAATGGAAAACGAGGAAACCCATGGAGCTATAAGAATATACGTGTGACCTTTAGAATTTTTCCTTTTTTTTGAAGTTAATGAACTGGGAAAGCGTCTTGCTAAGAAGTCAGGGTACAGGTTTCTGACCCCTTTAAGAACTTCTGCCATAAACACTTTACCTTTAAGCACTTCTACTTTAATTTTAATAGTTTAATTGGAATGACAAGGGAAGCGAAGGTTGCCAAAGCCAATACTTTAGTGCCTGTCTTGGGTGATGGGCAGCTCAGTGGTAAAGAGATAATCCACTGGGCTCCGCTCCTGTGATGTGCTGCCACGTGAGGTGAGGATCTTTGCTTCTGGATCTCTCATCGGTTTGGGTACCGTGTGCACGTTGACAGTTCTAAGGAAAGCAGAGCACTCCTGCAGGGGTCCTACAGGGTATGTAGGCAGAGCAGCTGATGATAATTTTTTTTTCTACTAGGAATATTTTAATTAAAACTACATGTGGTTTGAAATGTTTACTGTCCTTTCTCTTCTGAAAATCCTTACAATTCGCCTTGCGTAAAAAGAAAACTCTTAAAGTCCTTCATTTAAATCAGTACGGTGATAGATTCAATGAGGATTGCCGAGTCGGCCTTAAATTTAAGATTATTTAAGACACAATACAAAGGCCAGGGCTGAATTTAACACATTGACTACCACACTAGAAAAAAAAATGCTTTCCTTGGGGCCACAGTATTTTATTATGGAAATAGAATAAAAACTTTGAAAACGAAATGATCTTTCCTAATTTAATGAAAAATTTGTTATTTCTTATTATTTTCTGTGGGTGAGTTACATGCAACTTGAAAAATAATTCTTGTCTTAAGTATTGTCACATTAAGAGTGTATCAGTGTCCTGTAGAGTAAGCTTTCTCATCATGTACTTCTTCAAGACTATCCTCACTCTTCTTAGTCCTTTGCATTTCCATGTATTTCCATTTTGGAATCAGACTGGCCCATTGCATTTTAATATATTTTCATTTTAGAATCAGCTTTTCTAATTCCATAAAAACAACAACAGGCCAGGAATGGTGGCTCATACCTATCATCCCAGCACTTTTGGAGGCCAAGGTGGGAGGATCACTTGAGATCACTTGAGGCCAGGAGTTTGAGACCAGCTTGGGCAATATAGTGAGACTCCATCTCTAAAAAAAAAAATTAGCCAATGCGGTGGCTCACACCTGTCGTCCTAGCTACTCGGGAGGAAGGCTGAGGCAGGAGGATTGCTTGAGCCCAGGAGTTCAAGGCTGCAGTGAGCTATGATGGCACCACTGCACTCCAGCCTGGGCAACAAAGTGAGACCATGTCTTGGAAACAACAACAAAACAAATATACATACACATAAACATAAACACACACATAACACGTATAAAAACACACACAAATATATATAAAACTAATTAAAAATGAATTGGGATTTTAGTTGGGATTGCACTGAATCTATAGAACACTTTGAAGAAATGGACATTTTTATATTATTGGATGTTCAAGCTCATGAACATGGTATGTCTCTCCTTTTGTTTTAATTTCTTTAATGTATCTCAATAATGTTTTGTAGCTTTCTGCATAGAGATCCTCTATACCTTTTGTTAGATTTAATACTTAATAATTTGATATTTTTGGTTTTATAATAAATGGTATCACTTAAAATTTTTATTTTCTGCTTATTACTGGTACAAAGTAACACATTTAAGAACATCCGGAGCTTCTAGAAGGCAACTATCCTTCATGACGTGGGGTAGAAAAAGGAATGCCTTTGTGTATTTTTTGTAGCAATCTTGCTGACCTCTCTTGTTAATGCTAATTATCTATCATTCTTTTGGAAGCTCTATGAACGTACATATATGTCATCTGAGTTTTATTTCTTCTTTCTTTGCAATCATTTCCCCCTTTCCCATTCCTATTTTCTTTTCTTTCTAAAAAATTTAAAAAATTTTTATTATTCTGTGTTAGCTGTGCTCCCCTTCTGCACTGGTTGACACCTTCAATTCAATGCTGAAAAGGGAGTGGTGATTACAGACATACTTGTCTCGCTCCAGATCTCAGTAGGAAAGATTTCACCATTTTGCCACTAAGCACAATGTCTGCTGTATGTTTCCTCTTGATACTTTTTACCAAATAAGGAAATTTCTTCTATTCCTAGTTTGCTGAGCATTTTTATTGTGAATAGATTTTAATTTCATCACAGTATTTTCTCCATTCATTTTGATGATCATATGATTTTTCTCTTTTCCATTAATGCGATAATGTGATTTTTGAAACTTTAACCAATCTTGCACTCCTGGAATTAACTCAAATTTTTATATTTTGCTAAATTTGATTTGTTCATTTTTTTGTTTGGGATTTTTCAATCTGTGTTCTGAGTGATATTGGCTTGGACTTTTTCTTTCTCATAATGTTTTTGTCATGTTTTGATATCAAGGTTATGATAACAACCTCAAAAATAATGAGGGAAATAGTCCCTCATTTGCTGTTCTGTAGAAAAGTCTGTTGAAATGTTTGGTAGAATTTACCAGCAAAGCCATCTGGGCCTGCCGTTTCTCTGTGGGAAGGAATTAAATGGAGAATCCAGTTTCTTTAATAGACCATTTAGATTTTGTATTCTCGTGTTAGTCTTGGTAGCTTGTATTTTTGTCTAAGTCATCT
The DNA here is from genome assembly GCA_004363605.1 of Indri indri. NCBI lineage: Eukaryota > Metazoa > Chordata > Mammalia > Primates > Indriidae > Indri > Indri indri. The sequence goes on from RJWJ010047468.1 coordinate 10,239, forward strand.
AAATTTTAACATTTATTGGCATAAAGTTTTTTTATAATATCTTCTTATGACCAACTGAATGTTTGTGTGATCTGAAGCAGGAGTCAGCAAATTATAGTTCTCAGGCCAAATCTGGCCCACGAACTGTTTTTGTTTTGGCCAGTGAGCTAAGAATGGTTTTTATAATTTGAAAGAGTTGTTAGAAAAACAAAACAAAACAACAAAAACACAAGTATATGTGACAGATTTTAATTCCTGCTTTTAACTTTAATAATTCCTTAGTTTAAAAATCTTTGTGACTTAATTTCCTGTACTTTTTCTAATTTCTTGGGTACCCAATTTTTATAAATACTGTATGTATTCTATGTGTACTGGAAAATGTCAAGTTTGCTATCATTTTGTTCAAATCTTCTATATCCTTACTGATTTCTTGTCTCTTTCTTCCATCAGTTAGTGAGAGTTGTGTTTGAATCTCCCTCGTTTGTTGTGGATTTGTATATTTCTCTTTGTAGTTCTGATAATTTTTTGCTCTACATTTTTTGACGTCCATGTTACTAGATGCATATAAATTTAGAATTGTTACGCCTTCCCAGTGAATGGAATCTTTTATCATTATTGAGATGGAAAGGCAGTATTAATACATTTTAAGCAGTAGGGACACTGTAACAAAGTACAGATAGAAGAAAATGTAAAACATACTTTGGGAGAGGAAATACCATTTAATATCTTTAGGGAAATAGGGAAAA
>RJWJ010047469.1:0-10940 GCA_004363605.1 Indri indri
GAGAATTAGACAAATCAAGGCCATATTGACATGGTAAATTGACAGAACTTGTTGGAATATATAGACAAATGGGGAGGGTTTTAAGAATGGTCTCCATACTGTCTAGTGGATAAATGGCAATTCCATGCACTGTGGGACTGTCAAGAACTATAAAGGGTCTGAGATTTTTACTTTGCTTAGAACTAACAATTTAGTCTGCCACAGTTTTATAGATGCTGGCAGAAGCCATGAGACTCCTGGTTCAGAGACAACTTCATTATGCATGGCATAGCAAGCAGTATGAGCTTCAGGTTTGCATCAGTTTCCCTTGCCCCCAAGTTCCACGGGGGTTCACAGGTGTACAAGTGGGAGCTGTACACGCAGTGGCTTTGCATCACAGCTGTGTAACTCCAGGCTTAGGAAACCCAGATCTTTTATAATGGGCTGTATGAAAACCTACCTTCTGCCCTGGGAGAAGACGTAGTTTTTATTATACCGAACAGTGAACAAATCTGCTCTTTATTCCAGATGTTGGCCCTCACTCTGGAAACATCCTTAATAAGACAGTCCACAAAAAAGGCTGTCAGGGCATCTGCTTACAAGATGTACAGAAACATGAGAGATCCATGCGAAGGAAATTGTTTCACAAAAATGGAAAATCCTGAAAAAGACCATGAGATTTTGTGACTACCATGGGGGATTTCATGAGAATCAAACAATACAATGTATGCTAAGTTGCCTGCAAAACTGTAAAGAAATAAGCCTTAGCAACCATGCCACTGCTTTTTCTTGGTGGAGTCATGCTACATGTTTCACTTAAAGTTTCATGATCAACAGGAAGGAAAAGAGAACAGGAAGGGAATTGGCATGTGGTAGTAGGAAAATTATTGGGAACTTCTTACATGCCAGGTCAAATGCTAAGATATAATATCTTATTTAGTTCTCACAATTACATTATAGAGTTAACATTATCCCCATTTTATGGATAAGGAATCTTAACTTCAGAGGGTCAATAAACATTCTCAAGGTCACTCAAGGTGAGTGACGAAATAGGTATTCAATCCCAGGTCTGTCTGATCCCAAAGTCTGTGTTCTTTACCACTACTTTACACTATATACCATTTTGCTCCTCCTATATTCTATGTTATATCTTACATATATTATTTCATTTTCTTTTCACGCCAACTCTATGAGGTTGGATTATCATCTCACTTTTTATTTAAAAAAAAAACTAAGTCTTAGAGAAGTTGAGTGATTTGCTTGGTTTTTACACAGATAATTTATATAGATTATCAATAAAGAATGTATGTATTATATTTATTGTTATTAAATTAGATGTAATATTATTTTATACATTATTATATATTATTATATAAAAACAAAAAATGATAAAGTTTCCTGACTGAGTCTGTGTGATTTCCTGGTTCATGTTTGCTCACTTGCCTCCCTTCTGATTTTCTTAATTAATCATATACCTTTTAAAAACTCATTGTTTATTATATAAGTAATATATGTAGATTATAGAAACATATAAAATACAGATAAGCATAAATAATCTCATAGTAACCCCCCATATAGAAATAATTGCTATTTATATGTTATGTGGATATGGTGGCTCTATAGACTTACAAGAGACGAGGGGGGTTCTAGTGTCCCATAAAGAGCAGATAGCATTTGTTTCTGTGAGATGCAGACATCTGATGGGCCACCCTTCCTAAATCTCACTGATCAGAATGCTAATAAATGAAGAAGAGGGGTCATGGAAACTGGCTACCTGGCCTCAGCCAATAGGGGCAGAACTTGCATTAATTGGTTAATTTTAGGTTGCTTAGCTAATAATTGTCACGAGTGAGATTTAGGTGAGTCTACTAGAAATGACGCCTTCTCTGACAGCTCTTGGAAAATCAGTAAAGAAGCCTTCTTCTGGACTTTGTAATTAAGCATCGCAAACACACCAAACATAATCAGTAAGATGCTAGCTAAATAGATTCATGCTATGAGATACTGTATCAGACATTAAAAAGTAAGGTAGATGTACATATATTATCATTAAAATAGCTTCAAGAGACCAGGTGTGGTGGCTCATGCCTGTAATCTTAGCACTTTGGGAGGCTGAAGTGGGAAGATTTCTTGAGCCCAAGAGTTCAAGACCAGCTTGAGCAACACAGACCCCATCTCTATAAAAAATTAAAAACAAAAACAAAAAACTAACTGGGAGTGGTGTTGTGCACCTGTAGTCCCAGCTACTTGGGAGGCTGAGGCAGGAGGATCACTTGAGCCCAGGAGTTTGAAGTTCCAGTGAGCTATGATGACGCCACTGCACTCTATCCCTGGCAACAGAGCAAGACCCTGCCTTAAAAAAAAAAAAATTAAAAAATAAAATAAGCTTCAAGATGTATTAGTATGCAAAGAAAAAGCAAGTAATGAATAATATTTATATTATCTTCCAAATTTATGTAAGAAACAGAAATAAAAATACATGTACATGTGTGGCTATATGTAGGTAGCTGAATAGAAGAGGCTCGGAAACCTCAAACCACAATTAGCACTAGTTGACTCAGCAGGGAATATGTGTGGGGGACGGAGGGCCCAGTGAGGGGTGTGCCACTTGGAGCAATCTTTACATTTTGCTTTATATACATACTGGTTGAATCTTTTACAATAAGGAAGTTTTTCTATATCACTTATGAAATTAAATGTAAAGATAAGAAAATTACTTAATCACCGTTTATATCTGTCACTTCCAAGTGTCTTCCATGTGCACAGTGTATGACACATGGATACATTTCCAATTTTTACTGCATGATGTACGTTTAACCAAGTGCTTGAATTTTGCATGTGCCCAAATATCTTTGCACCTTGCCCACGGAAGGATTGTCATTTAAAATATGTTTTGTACTGCTTTTGAAACACATTTAATCTTTCTCCATTAATCTGCTTTCCGTAAACCTTTCCCTAATTCTTCTCAAGGATTTCCCACCTGCTGGGTAGGATATACAGAGTGACTCTAATCATGTTTGGATTTATTTTTATCAATTTAATACATATTTTGCAGTTAATTTCGTTCCAGAGTCTTAGACATTTTAGGATGTATGCTGATCAATTTCTCAGTGTTACGTGACATTGGCAAGAGATCAGGTAATAAATGGATAATTATCTTTTGAAAAATAATAGCACTTCGCATAGGCTAAGCCACGCTTAGATCTATCAAATGTGTTTGAGACCTTCCAATTGTGGAAGTTGTCTGTAACCAAAAACAATGCTCTTTTACAAGATTATGTACTTTTCAAAGGTGTGCTTGTGGGTTGACTGTTTTGGCTGATTGATGGGATACTTTTTGATACAAAATCCAGTTTGAGATTTTAAATAGACAGGAGGTCAAGTGGCTCACCCTTTGGGACTGCACCTCTCTAGACTCGACCAGCACGCCCTCTTGTCCTCAAACACCTTGGGGTGGGTTTCTCCTGGGGTGGCCGGCCTCCTTGGCTGCAGATGCTGAGTTCTACGTTCTCTCCTTCCTTTGAATCCATGGCGCACCTCTCACCGTTTCTTCATTTTCAGGAAACAGCAGCCATTGGGAACAAAGCGGGGAAGCAATGAGATTGGCATCAGAGAGCACACGGCCAGCCCTGTGGGATGCACTGTCTGATTTTGTTTGTTTGTTTACTGTTCCTTTGGCAGGGATGGGAGCTATGAAATGACACCTGGCAATTCCGACAGGAAGCTCCGCGTTTTGAGCCATAGGGTTCGCTACCTATTCCACCTGCTGTGTGATTTGGACACTGTCTTCATGATCTCTCTGTGCTATGAATTCTGACCTTCATAAAATGGAAATTATACCCAATAACCTTTCTCTAACGCTGTTGTAAATCACTGAAGATCCTTTACGTAAGATAAACCTCACCGTAGTGTAGTCAGTAAGTACCTTCGGTATCTAAGTTTTTATGGGCCCAATCGTGGCTCTGTGCCTTACCAGCTGTGTGACTCTGGACAAGTAATTTAACCTCCCAAAGCGTCACCTTCTTCATGGCTGCAAAATGAACTTCCCTCATGAAATTGTAATGAGAATAAAATGAGATAAAAGTAATCGAGCCCTGAACCCACCCTACCTCTGCACTTCTCGTCATGTGAAATAATAAATGTCCTTCTTGTTCCATCGCTTGGGGATTCTTTTACTTGCAATCAAAGCTTCCTGAGCTATGTGCCATGCTTGACTTTTTTGCTTCCAGCCACAAGGCTTGTACCTCAACAGCTACAGCCTGATCTCTCAGGATTCTTGCCTGCAACAACAAACCATCCATACGTCCTGTCCTTTCTCTACATCCTGACGACAAACATCTGGTAGAATCTAGAACTTTTCTTTCTAAATCTTAGATATCAGGTTTCAGAATTCTTACCCTGTATCCTCTTTAATTGCTTCAAAGGGACAAATTCTTGACTCTCTAAACTATTCTACTTGGAATCCAAATCCTGGGGTTTGCTGAGTACCTGTCATATGTTTGCGTCTCTGATCTGACATTCAGCCTCAAGTTCCTGTCGCCTGGTTTCCTTTGAAGCTGCTGCTGGGACTTTCCTGCTGAACATATCCTGCCTGCTAACACTACCTTCCTCTGCAAGGGGGACCATGCCCCTTGCTGCCAAACTTCTCAATTTCTCCATAGCTCTTCATGAACAAGACACTGCTTAGGAAAAATTAAACAAATGATTGCATTTTCTTTCCAGTTTCTCTTTCCTATTAAATATATTCCTTTTCTTTTTCTAGTCATATATTAATGCAGTGACTGATATATATGAAACACTTAGGCCTCAATTTTCTCAGATTTCTAAGCCATTTCATCAAATTTCCTCAAAGCTCACCACTTCTTCCTCATTAATTCCTCATTCAACTAGATATTCTGTGAAATGGTCTATCTGACCCAGAAGTGCATGCTCTAAACTGCTATATTTGGCTAGAGTAGGACCAAGTTTCCTGACTATTGGACAGATGAATAGATTTCTGCTGCCTAATAAGGCAATTACTTGCCACATGTGATTTTTAATTTTAAATTCACTCTAGTTAAGTAAAATTAAAAATTCATTTCTTCAATCACATTAGCCACTTTTCAAGTGCTCAAAAGCCACATGTGGCTAGTGGCTACCACATTGGACAGCACTGATTATAGAACATTTCCATCGCTGCAGAAAGTTCAATTGGATAGCGCTTGCTGCTCTGGATCATGAGATGTCAAATTTCAAAATCTGAGTGTCAAATTTCCAATTATGAAAGGGATACGGGTTGAAACATGGTGATAACTTGTGGAGCTCCAGGCTCACACCTTTGCTCCGTGACCTCACTAACCATATGACCTTGAGCAAATCACTTTACTTCCTTGCACTTTAGTTATTCCAGATCTATAAAATGGTGATAAAGTAGATTACTTACTTCCCTGAGCTGTCATATATGAACATGCTTGTAATTACAAAACTCTTTTTGAATTTTGTTAGGGACCGCAGGTGGGGCATGCAATAGACATGATCACCATGTGTCTATCGCCTACTCTTCAAACGCAGGAAACTATTTCAGGCCCACCCTCGCAATAGATGTGGCGAGAGTGCGGTAGTGGCCACAGCTCCGCCAGCCACTGGATTGGCCTCATGCTGTTTTTGACAGGTGTATCCCATTGTCAGCCTCTCCTCCAGACTAAGCAGTACCCAGGAACATACTCTGATTGTTTGACTATGTTTCAAACATTTTTGTCTGGGGCCACAGCCTTGAAAGACAGTTTTGACCCAGTGAGGATCTGAGCAGCACAGAAGGGACCTTGGTTCTGTTGGGTCGTAGTTGTCTGTTCTTGGTTCTTTGTGTGCTCTTGGCCGGAGAATGACGAGATACACCAGAAGTAAGGCAAGCGTGAAACAAAGTTTATTGAGGAAGGACAAGATAGGTTTACAGAGCAAGATACATTCACCACAGAAGACAAACAGGCCCTCCCTGTTGCAACAAAAGGACTCTGGTAACCGTCTGGGGTCTTGTTTTATCATGTCTGGATTGGGCCCTCCTTGTGGTTCAGACGTCACCACTGAACTGCTTTGATGGATAGTTAACGACATGACAATTAGCCTTAGGTTACTCTAGGCCACTTTCCAGATCCTATTGTGCCTGGACTGCTTTCCCCAACCCCAACTCCCTGCACTCTTTTGCAGGTTAGTAGGGGTTCCTCCTGCCCCCGGGTATGGCAGTTGCTTGAGGCAGGATTAAGGTGGGGCAACACAAAGACAGGCCTTTGTCACTAGGAGAGCCAGAATCCCTTACTATCTATGTAAGAGTTCCATTTAGTGGCTGATGGTCATCTTCTCAAGACCAAATGTAGAGACTCCATTCTTCCTTTTGATACCAGTGCAAAGGTCCACCGCTCACCCTGGGATGATGTTCAGCAGCATCAATGAGCTGACTCTTAAATAATCTCATCACAAACAACATGTAAGCCATTTGCAAAGTCCCACAATTTATGCCATTTTTCCATGGAGGACATTAGAAACTCAGCCCCATTTCATTATCCATTTGAATAACTTTTTCAATTTCGAGCTTGCTGCCTAACCGTGAGGGTTGAATTATGACTAGATTCTTAGATTCTCCGTCTCTCGCTCTCTCTTCCTCTCCCTCCGCGCCTAGTGGGGGCACTAAATAGGCAAATAAAAATGACTGCAGAATAATTGTAGGTGCTGTGGGCTAGGAGCCAAAATGGACTGATTCAAAGCCTCTGAGCCTTGTCTGTCTGTTTTGTTTTTTTTTTTTTTTTTTTGGCCCATCATTATAGGGGATTCAATTATTTCCATGAGCACAGTGGAAGTTTGCATACATCAACCCTGGGGCATTATTCATCGCAATGTATTTTGAGAGCGAAAGTAAAAGAAGGAGACATCTCTGGTTTTCCCTAAAGCTATATTTTTCGTTTGGAGAGTTGGTCAAATTTTAGCATTTTTAACCCTCCCCTAAGTCCCCTTCTCAAACATAAGCTATTCTCAGCGTGCCCTCATGCAAATGCGAGAGAATGCTAGAGTATGGAAGCAGGGCTTGTTGGCACGTCCTGGGGAGGGTCGCTCTCCAAAGAAGCCAAGCAAGCAGAAAGAAATTTAACCCTGGGAATTTTTCCCTTTCCAGGCAGGCTTTTGGGACTCCGGGATGATCTTAGGGAAAGTTTCTACGGAAGAAGAGATAACCAGATCTGAAGGAGTCTGCTTTTTCCAATACCCATAGCCTCTCCTAATAATGACAGCCTCCACTATGCTCCCTCCAGGTCAGACACTCTTCCGAATGCTCTAGAAGTATTAATCCATTTACAATTGACAGAACTCCTTTGAGGAAGACAGTGTAATTATTCTTATTTTGCAGAGACAAACCTACAGAATGTTTTAAAACTTAGTCCAGTTCACAGAGCCAGTAAGTGGTAGAGACGGCCTTGCTCTGGAGCCTCCGCCTTTAGCTGCTAGGCTCTCTGGGATCACATGTATTGCTCACTGCCCTTTGGCCTTTGTTTTGGTGGCCTGACCCAACCACAAACTATAGCTGCTGAGTCCCCAGCAAAAGAGGCATGTTCAATAGGGACACCTTCAAGCCCTGCCCCTAATATTAATATTTATGAGTCACAGCAAAAGAACGAAGGGAGATCCACATACTGTATGTTCAATTATTTAGAAGTTATAAATCCAGCCAGGGTTTATGATAGTGCACACCTGTAATCCCAGCTACTCAGGAGGCTGAGGCAGGAGGATCATTTGAGCCCTGAGATTGCAGTGAGCTATAACTGGGCCACTACACTCTGGCCTGGGTGACAGAGTAAGACCATGTCTCCAAAAAAAAAAAAAAAAAAAAGAAAGTTATAAATCATGCCTACAAACTGTTAAATAAGCTCTATCCTCCTCCTTTGAAAATTACTATCTTCATAACAACCTGGAAGACTAAGTATAAAGTTAGAATTTTCCCATTCCCAAGAGTTCTGGTCTAGAACTTAGCAGTGCTGGGAGAGCCAATCTTCTAGCCCAGGCCAGGCACCCAACTTTTCTTTCCACCCCTGGTTCTGCCCACACCATAAAGGACCACACTCACACCCCAGCCCACATGTCTACACACCACCATGCACTCCACAAACAGCTTCCCCATGGGTGGCCATCCTTCAGGACTTTGGGTGTGTGTACTGGCAATGTGGCCTGCAGTCGGGTTCACAGACCTACGAGACCTAAAGGGTCCCATTTGGGTATGGAATTCCAGTGTCCCTAGAGATACCCAGAGCATAGTCTTCCAGAGAGGGCACAGGCTCCAGGTGGGCATGTCACCTTGGATCCTGGGTTCCTAGCCATGGAAAGAGACCAGAAGAGGGTCAGTATAGGGCCCAGTATGGTGTGAGGCCCAAACAAAGATCTGAACAGGTATTTCTCCAAGGAAGATACACCAATGGCTAATAAGTACACGAAACGATTCTCAACATCATTTGCCATCAGGGAAATGCTAATCAAAGCCACAGTGAGACATAGCTTCACACACCCTAGGATGTCTAAAATCAAAAAGAAAATAACAAGTGTTGACAAGGACATGGAGAAATTTGGAATCCCCATACATTGCTGCTAGCATCGTAAAGTGATGCAGTTACTTTGGAGAACAATTTGTTGGTCCTCAAATTGTTAAACACGGAGTTACCATGTGACCCAGCCATTCCACTCCTAGGTAGATACCCAAAAGAAATGAAAACATATGTCCACATAAAAACTCATTTATAAGTGTTTACAGCAGTATTATTCACAATAGCCAAAAAGTGAAAACCATCCAAATGAATGGTTAAATAAAATGTGACATATCTATACAATAACTTGTATGTTGATATTATATGTAGATATTGGTAATATGTATGGTTGGTAATAGGTATCAAATATTATTTTCCAATAAAAAGGAATGAAGGGGTTTGGGGGGTGGAAAAAAAGAAAAAAAAAGGAATGAAATACTGATACGTCCTTCAACATAGATGAACCTTGAAAATAGTGAAAAAAACTAGATACAGAAGGCCACATACTGTATGATCCCATTTATTCAAAATGTCCAGAATATGAAAATCTATAGGGACATAAAGTAGATTAGTGATTGTCTAGCATTTGGGAGAAATGAGGAGTGACTGCTAATGAATACGGGGTTTCTTTTTGTGTCAAATGATCAATTCTAATATTGATTGTGATAGTTACATAACTCCGAACATACTAAAAGCCACTGAATCACACACATTAAATAATGAATTTTACAGTATGTGAATTGTACCTCAACAAAGCTGCTAAAAAATAATACAAGGTTCAAGACAGAAGTTTCCTCACCAGAGTGTGGGCTGAGCAGGTCTCAGAACATTCATGTGGCTGGCTGGGAGAAATTAAGTGAGATATCCCCAGGAAGAGTAAAGGTCCCAGATCAACAACTCTAAGAAATGGAGCTAACTTTCATCTGATGAGACCTAGGTTAGGGATTTAAGCCAAAAGGGTGGGAATGGCACAAGAACAGCAGTCACTCCTGTGGTAGTCAGCACCAGTGTCATGAACCAGAGAGGGTGACACAAGACAAGACAGGGTCCAGCTCCCCCTGTCTGCTGGAATTGGGAGGTTCTTGCAATGAAGGTATCAGGCCCAGTGAAGAGAACCAAACAGGGTTTAGAAGACAAACTCAAGTTCTTCTGGGTACTTTGAGTGAAAATCAAGAGTCAGAACTTACCTAGCAATTCATGGTGGCTTTGGGTACCTGTGGAAGGCAGTTTCTAAGACAGCTCCTAATTACCTCTGCTTCTGGTATTTACAATCTCTGTAACCTCCTATCCTTGGGTGTGGTTGGGACCTGTGATTTGCTTCTAACCAGGAGAACACAGCAGAGGTCTTGATTTGTCCTGTCCATGATTAGGTTACACAAGATAGTGACTTTGTTCTGCTAGCAGACTTTTGCTATTCCTTAATGGCTTGCGTGCTTTGATGAGGCAAGTTGCCATGTTGTAAGAGGCCCATGTGGGAAGGAATTGAGGGAAGGAACAGCCAACAAGGAACTGACATGCTCAGTCCAATAGCCCCAAAGGAGCTGAATTCTATCAACAATCACATAAGCTTAGAAGTAATCCTTCCCAGTGGAGCCTTCAGATGAGACCACGACCCTGGGTTACACCGAAGTAGAGGAGTCAGCTAAGCTCTGTCTGGACCCCTGACCCACAGAAACAGTGAGATAATAAACATTTGTTGCTTTAAGGAACTAAATTTGTGAAATTGGTTATGCAGCATTAGATAACTAACACAATGCCTAGGTCCTATTCGCCCTGAACACACAACACTCCTGCATAGAAAGAACAAGGAAAAGTATAATGTAAGACTTGGCTATCTTTAGTTCAGAATTTGGAAAAAGTTAAATTCGTAGTCAGCATTTTTATCACGGACAGCTGGACATGGACAAAACAGTCTCGGAATGCTACTTTACGTTTGCTGTTGATACTTGCATCGACCCAATAGACTCTATTCCTAAAGGCAGGAACCAGGCACGTCCTGCTCATCTCTGTATCCATCTCTGCAAAGTGCTTCCCACAGGGCAGATATTCAAAGGAAGTATTTTAAACAAACATTGAACCCCAATGGGTGGTAAGCTCCTCAAAAGTAGGGATGGTCTCTTATTCATATTACTTATTGAATGAATAAGAGAATGGTTGGAGGAATGACTAAGGCAGTAGGTCAATGACACCCACAGAACTGCTAAAAGTGGGCAACAAATACATAAACACGGAGGAACTGGTACACCCCAATCTCAGGCTTCCTCCCTGATTCATTATCAGACTACTTAAAAGAATTACATAGGCTTGCTGCCTCTATTTACTCACCTCCCACTTGCCCCATGACTCCCTCCATTTGAACAGATCCCACCAGGACCACCCATGATACCCCTGAATCCAACGGTCCCAGTGCTCTTCTCTGGCCCC
>RJWJ010047470.1:0-10955 GCA_004363605.1 Indri indri
ATCTGCATCATCTCAAAGTTGGTCTCCATTAATTTCTTTTCTCCTGATTATGAGTCGTATTTGCATTTTTTTGTATGTGTAGTAATCCTGCATTGCAGCTTGGACATCATGAATGATATTTTGTAAAGACCATGGATTTTTATATGTTTCACCAAATAGTATTGATTGGTTTGTTTGTTTGAGTAGTTATTTCACTTGATTGAACTCAAAGTTTAAATTCTGTCTCCACTGTGGTGGGAAGTGGGTGAAATTTCTGTTTAGTTATTTAAGTTTTAAATAAACTGCTTGGAGCCTTGGAGTCTATCCCATGCATGAATGTTTCAGGAGTAAGGCAAAGATCTGGGCAGATTTTATTTTCAGAATTTGAGCTTCCTTCTATGGCTCTCGCCTTCCAGTTGCTGTGGCAGTCCCAAATTCTGCCTTCTGATCCCTCCCTCAGTCAGGACACTCTATTTAGTTAGGATTAAGATGACTCATTCCTATCTGGTTCTAGCTGCTCTGCAGGTCACTGACCAGGACCTGCCCTTAGGTGAGAAGCTATTAAAAACAGGAAACTCACCTCCTGTCATTTTCTTCTTCCAAGTCTGGACTCTCCTCCAGTTTCTGCTTTTAGTCACTCTCCAAGGACTTCGGATAGTTTTTATTTTATGGTTTTTTATTGTTATTTGAGAAAGAATTGTCTCACGTAAACTCCTCCTCTGTTATAAGAAGTAGAATTCCTAAATGACTTCTTGGAAACACATGGGAAACCTGACATTAATCAGTTACTTCTTTTGAATTTATAAGCTCCAAAAAGTATTATTCCATCTTAAAGCAAACTATTAATAAATAGAGAGTCCTGAATAGAAGTTTACAGGGATCTTCAGTTTGTGGAGACTCCTCCCTCAAAGAATAACAACAACAATAATAATAAAAGTCCCTCCTAGCTCTGCTGTTTTACAAAACTAAAGGGGTTGATGAATTTGTTAGATTATGAAAGCATATGTGCCTACAATTTTATCAGTCATGGGGTAGATACTGAAACCTTATAAACCAGATCATCACTTGGGGGACTTTTAGATGACATTGCACTTGGACGACTTGTATTTCTCATGTGAACCAAATTTGACCCCCTAGAAAATTCTCCAGTTCATAGAAGTACATTATTTATTATTATACACATCATAGAAGGTAAAAAAGCAGTTTTTAATAAAATTGATCTCTATAATACAGTGTGGAAGGCTATAAGGAGTAGATGCAGCAGAGAAAAATAAATCTATGTTCTGGGTTGGCTGCAGAACACTCCAGACGTGACCAGGTCTTGCTTGAGCTCCAGACGGTTTCACTGGTGCTCTGTTGGGAGATTTAGGTATAAAGCAATTTTGCAAGAGAAAAGACCATCGAAGAGATAGGATTCTGAAGTTTTTATTATTCATAGTACTTAAAAGTCTCCAGTAACATACTTTAAGGGCCCAGAGCAAGGTGCCCAAAATTCACAGCAGTTCTCAAAAACAGGTGACCATGACTAGAAGTTATGACTAAGTTGTCTCCAGCTGCAGGGTTTCAGTAAGCAACAGTGTTACATTGGACAATAGCTGCTCATGAGTCATGTTATAAAAAAGCTCTTTTTGGCTCACAGTCTTTAAGAAGTGTAATTAACTCACATTTAATTTTGCTGGAAATTAAGTAGTTTTACTTTTTTCTAGAAAAGTTTCTATTCATCAGTGCAAGGAAGAAAGTAGAAGCTCTACGGCAAGGAATTTACACCTCTAGGAATCGCTACTCTAGAAAATGATAAAAATGAAACCAACTAGCTTGTCAGTTATAAAAAGATTACTTAAAATGTTCTCATCCAGTCATCACTCTATTTCATGTAAAAGTCAGATGTGCAATATTTGGAACTAAAGAAATCTTTGCAGGTTGCATAATCAAACCTCTGTTATTTCTAGACCTGGAAACTAAGGTCCAAAGTAGAGATTTGCTTCAGCGTCTAACTATGCTCTGGGTGCTCCACTGTGTGCTTAAAAGTACCTGATAAGACAATTTTTTCTGGGATAAATACTGAAAAAAGAAAATGCAGGGTCAGAAAGAGTGCATGTTTCTCACTTTAGTAGGTATTGCCCAAATGCCCGTGAAGATAGTCACATTGGCTTGCCTGCCAACGAGCAGTGCATGAGAATGCCAGTTCCCCACTGTTCCATCAGGGCACGCTGTCAAACTTAAATTGATTCGTAATCATCTCCATTTTTATAAAAGTCAAATCTCATTTCTTTAATTCTTCTTAACACTCCTGAGGCTGAGGAAGCTTTACTGTGTTTAAACAGGCAATTCTATCTTTTCTGTGAGCTTCTTATTCTTTGCCTACATATTATTTGTCATTGCGTTTTACTTATTAGTGTTAACTCTTTATGTATTATAGTTATTAATCTCTTAACTGTTACATATGATACAAATATTTTCATCTAATTAAAATTTCTCATTTAAGTGTTTAAGTGACTTTTTTAACAGAGAAGATAATTTTTGTGAGTTCAAATCTGTAAATATTTTGTTTTGTTTTAAAGACCTTTCCCACGTCAATCACAAAAAATTACTCTCATATTTTATTCTAATACTTTATACTTTTTATTTAGCTTGTAGGACTTTGCATCTGAAGCTTACGTTAGAGATAGCATGAAATAAAGAGAAAATTTAGTGTTTTCTTCCCCAAATGTATTGTCAAGTGTCCTATCATGGTTTCTTCTTTTTCCTCTGATTCCAAGTGCCACTGTTGTCATACAGCAAATTTCCACAGAGACATGTGGCTGCGGCTCCATCTGATGTTCTTTGCCATTGATTTGTTGATTATATTCTCATGCCACCATCCATGTTCAATTACTGTAAAGTGAAAAAAAATATATGTGCACACACGTGTGTGTATATGTATCTCAGAAGAGTTCTCCCTCCCTCGCTGTTCTCTTTTACAACTACATAGTTATCCTTGCCTATTTACTCTTCAGCACATTTTGTGTCCAGTAATTGACGTTAAGAAATGAATGTGATAATTTTAAAAAGTAGTTCTGATGTTGAAAAGCCTGTAAGGAAAGGAAGTACACGTCGGGTAACTTCGCATGTATTTTGGAAAATACTGATCAAGATTCTGCATTGATTTTGCAAGATCTTTCCAGAGAAATAAATATGTGATTGCAGTGGATAGATACATTCTCAAAACAGCTCCAAATCCAGTTCCTTCTAAGACAAAGCACACGTTAACACTCGCTGTCCTTGTCTCGGTATTGAACACATGGATTACACCCCCTGTTGTTTCTGATAGCACGTTCTTTGCATTTGCTTCAGTTAGGTTTGTGAAATTTGTGAATTGGCATGTTTGCTGAAATTTTAACCTCTCATCCTCCTCGGTCAATGGGACTGGCCAAAAATGCTACAGACTCCGAAGGCTCCTCACAGCACAATCCTGGGGACGCCACGTAGATTTCATGGCTTCCCCTCAGGCTTCATTCACCATGAGAGTCAGACCTGCTGGATTAGAACTGGAGTGATAACTCCCATTGACTTCTATCTTAATTCTGACTTAGATGAAGACATCGAAAACAAAAACACCTTCTAGGCACTGCTTCCTGTAATGGGCTTTGCCTATTTTAATTACAAGAATTACCCATTTTTTACTGGTCAAGAGCCAGATTAATACGGGTTCTTTCACTCTCATAAGGTTTAGGTCTTACAGGGTTTAGAGCTGAAAGAAACAGAATTTAGAAAACAATAATTCCTTACTGGATATACTGTTAGTCCTCAAGCATTTCTCCACTCACTTGGGCTCCCCACAAGCCCCATCGAGAACCTCCTTGGTGGCTGAAAGACACTGTAAGCTAAAGAAGCGGGTGCAGTCCATACTGGTAATTTAGATCACCTGGTTTACTGGGACATTCTCTACTAATTTCTTCTCTTCTGTCAATATTTCCATGCATTTGTGGTGCCTTCAGTTAATGTACAGTTGGCTCAGCATCATTTCTGTAAAAATAAAGAGCTGTTTAGCTGAGTCTGTTGGTCCCTTGCTTGTTTAATTGCTGCCAACGCAGCATTAAAAAGGGCTATTTAATAATGTAGTCAAGGTCTTTAAATGATCACTCAGATGGCTCATCAGCATGATTGAAGAGAACTTCACAGAGCAAACTATCTTCGCATGACCTTTCCTTATCATCTGTTGGTCATCAAACAAGGCACAGCTACATGAACAAGCCCCTAATAACAGTAGCTCTAAAATAATACAAGTAGAAAAACAGTAACCTTATAGTGGAAAAACCTGGAAGACCGCACTTCCACCGAGTGATCAGACTCGGTCCCATACGGGAACACATCGGCGCCCTCGCCTCCTTACGTGACGCACTGGGGAGGACCCAACTTCACTTTTGCACTATTGCTGCCAAAACGTGTATCCTGATTCTCACTGTGAGGAAACATCAAGCAAACCCAAATGGAGGGACACACTGCCAAATATCTAGCCTCTCCTTCAAGAATATCAAGGTCATAAAAATCAAAGATAGACTGAGGAACAACCGTTCCAGACTTAAGGAGACTAAGAAGACAGACAACGAATAGAGCACATCATCCAGGATTTTCTTTTGTCATAAAGCACATTACTGGGGCAGTTCTCGAAATCACAATAAGGCCTGTGGATTAGACAAAAGAATAATATCAATGTTGATTTCCTGATTTTAATGTTTTTACTGTGGTTACATAAAAGAATGTCTTTGTCTTACCAATACAGAGTCACCTGACCACTCCTAGCCACAAGGGAAAAATGGGAAATCCAAACTCTGTATCAAATAAAGTGGGCTGGTTAAGAATCAGAGTTCCACTACCCAAGATGAAGGAGAAAATAGATACTAGAACAAAACTAGTGGTCTTTGTCATGACGTATTTGTTCTTGGGCAATTTGGTTGTAAAAGACAAAGCCGCATAGGAGGAAGGCCTATTTTAAGGCTACAGTGGGCATCTCATGGCCCAGAGTGAAACTCTACCCTGGCCTCATCGGGACTAGAACGGAAACATCAGGGACCAGCCTCCTACACTTATGTTCTCTCAGGGGCCGCACCACCCCCTTCACCTCCCCTGTCCTCTATCTCACTGTCTCCAGTTTCCTCCACCCACCCACCTCACGTAGGATCCCAAATGGTGTTCCCAGTGCTCAAGTCTGCATGACAGGGCAGGTCCAGCTTTTCTATCAATTGACAGTGCTTTTTACATCTCTGTCCACATCAGATGAGGCATTCATACTTTTGTGAAAGGACTCCAGTTGACCATGGCATGCAAAGAAGTGCTTCAGAACAGTTGTCCCCTCCTGGGCCAACCCCAAGTGGCTTAAGAGAGAAAAGACAATGTTGCATGATCTCCCCAACTCTCTAGAGGTCATGGTTGGAGATTCTCCTGGAAGATGAAAGGGTCAGGGTAGGAAATGATTGCGATCTCTAATACAGTACACTGGAGAGACAGGATGCTAACTGGAGACTTCAGAATACTTTTCATTTGGGGGAAAAAAAACAAAAATGGAGACTAAGAGATCCCTTCATTTCCAGAATAAAAAACTGCTAGGATTGATGTTAAGAACAGCAAATCAAGTAGCTAAAGTGGAAATGTACAGCAAACATGATGAAGAAAATTTACCCCCAGTAAAAAATCCATTAATGGAATTTTTTCAAAGGTCTTTCCCCAAGAGCATATGCATAGAACTAGATGGGGTGTGGGAGGGACAAACAGGCAGCAAATGAAAGCGCTCTGCAGCTAAATTAAAAAAGAACTGAAACCTGTGACATTACCCCTCTCCCTAGTAAACTTCCTGCCTTTACTTGAATCTTTTCCTAGGCTTAGGAGACCAGGAGCATCTCCAACCACAACCCTCCCGAGAGTTTGGGAGATCATGCAACACTGTCTTTTCTCTTGGTAAATCTGGCAGCTGTCATAAAATACCATCTGTCCTCAGAAAATGGGTGCAGAGGTGGCTGTGACCCAAGGGATTTTCCCAAATGTTGTCGACGTGTGTTTTCAGCCTGATCAAGTCTCTGACAAGGAAGTGAAAACCCTACAAAGAGAATCGCTGAAGTCGTGTTCACAAGAGAAAGAGGAAGGGATGCACAGTCTGTGTGCAGGATTGGGGTGGTGGGCGCCCACCTGAGACAGAAGGGAAGTGAGGAGGGAGAGGCAGGGGGATGGGCTTGCCGTCTGAGAAGCCGTCCAGAGCTCGTTAAGTGGACTCATCAGCCGGAATGGTAACTTCAGTCTCCCAGCTGAGAGCACACCCCTGACCCGAGCAGTGTTGAAATTTGAATGCTGGAGGTGCTCAGTCTTTTCTGACTGGCAGGTTCAAAGCTGCCCTCTTCAGCTCTCTTTAAGGAAGTTATCCAGGCATTTGAGAGAGGACTATTTTAGTCTTGGTCTGCCGTCATTGACAAGAGGGGGTTCTCTCCCAGGTGCCGAGCAAGCCATTTACCTGCATTTAGGATGACCTCCAGCCACCCGTTCCTTCAGCAGGCAGGTGTTTGCTCCCGAGGCCTAGATTTTGCAGGAGAGCCAGTGCATTGCAAGTGCTTCGTATCTCCCAGCAAAGCTGTGACTGTGGGTCCTGTTTGCTTCGAGAGGGTTGTGAGTGCTGTTTTGGCTAAGCCCTGGGCCACTGTGCTGAACCTCTGTTGGGACGGCGGCAGACTCACACATGCATACGTAAAAGCCTGCTATCTGTGCAGAGGGGGCTCCCTAAAACAGACGAGGAAAAGCAACAAAAGCCCTCTAACTACACTATGTGTTTGGGAGGAATGGGAGATGCCTCTAAAAGCTAAAACCAAATACACACAGATGAGAAAAGCACAGAAATACCTGCAAAGGAAACACACACACACACACACACACACACACACACAAACACACACACACACATAAACAAACACACACACACATACACCTGCCACACGGTAGGCAGCACACTCTACCTGCACACACATACCGTACACATATCACACACAGGCACATGCCACACACAGGAAGCCCAGGCAGCTGAGCCAGGCTGTGGATATTTCTCACCCATAAGCCACAGCATGGGTTCGTTTCTGGAAAGTGTCTGAGCGGTGGGTGGAGTCTCTCCCCATCAGTGACAGAAGGACTTGCAGGCCCAAGAATGTAGGAGTCTCTGGGTGGTTTAGCATCGAAGGATTTGCTGTCGAACCCGCTCCTTTGCCTGCAAGGAGGACGAGTGCCAGCACACAGCCTGCGTTCCTGCGGAGTCGTGGGCTCGAGACCCCGTGGAGAGCACCAGCCTGCGAGGGCGGCAGTGCCCACCTGCTGTAGCATGAGGCCTTCAGGCTGCGCAGCCAGGCAGGGGCTCTGCCCCTCGGGCCATCTTTCCTTCTCGCTTGCTCTGTGCTCCAGGTGCTTAGTGGGTTCTTCACAGGCGCTCACTGAGCCAAAATGCCTTAGGAATACAGGACTGCCTTGTTACACTGGGCTCTGGCTTCATTGAAAAATATATGTGTGTGTGCATATATAATGTAGAGTATGACGATAACATGACAAAAGATATAACATAGTATGTATAATATATTTTAAATGTTAAATATATTTATAATAATATGTAATATGATATCTATCATGTATTTTAATATATAATATATGACATATATTATATATGCATGCATATATTTATGTATCTTTTATTTACTTAAACTTAGTCCAAGCTACTTGTATGGCTGAGGCAGGCCTGAAGTCAGGAGTTCGAGACCAGTCTGGGAAACATAGCAAGACCCTGTCTCAAAAAAAAATTAACAAACACTTATATACCAATTCCTATGCACGGTGTTGCAAGCCCTTTATAAAGGACAACTCATTTAATTTAATCTTCAACAAAACCTAATGCTGCAGCTGCCTTTTTTATCCCCACATTACAGATGGAGAAACTGAAGCCTGGGAGAGTTCAGTAACGTGCTCCAGGGCGCACCCTGGCATGCAGTGAAGCAGGGTTCAAACTGTCCCTCTGACTCCTGACCCCCTGTACTGCTGTTACACGCCACCACTGCACCCACCTAGCATCCCTGACTGCCCCCATCTGGAAGGGGCCTGGGAGGGAGAGCATGGTAATACTCAGCTGAGCAGTATGGTAGGACCTGGAATTTCTCCATGGATATTTTTTCAGGCCACAGACTCTAAGACGATTTGGGGGTATGCACATTTCTACCCTCTGTCCATTCAAATGCAGCCTGGCAAAGCCTCAGGCCGGACAAAGAGTGTTACAGACAACAAATTGCCTAACACTGGAAACAAATGTTGATTGTGGTGTAAATTCATACTGAAAATAGTGTGAAAAGTCAGAGGAAATCTGCTTTCACAAGATTCCATTTAAGCTACACATTTATTTACCTGAGATAAAAATATTATAGAAATAGTCTAAACCCAACTTTTTAAAAAACACATGTTATCAAATGGTGCAAAGAAAAAATATGCATGTGCTATAGTGTAAATGTCTCATTACTTGTCTGTTCTAAAATTCTAGCCCTCCACCTTGTTAATCCCTTTATTAACTGGTTATTACTGATCGTGACTAGCCTTTGGAGCTATTTTTACCTACTTGTATTTTGTTCTTTTTTAGGGTGTTTTACTCATGTATTAAATTCTGCATTGATGCTGTTTCTTAAGTAACAGTGTTCGCATGCAGAATGTACTCAAAGACATTCAAAGATTCAAGAGTTGGAGTATTTTTCTCATCGCAACAGTGACTGCTTGTGGTGTGCCTCAAGGATATTCCAAGACCATCAGGAACAAGATTTTGAGATTGAAGACAGGGATTTAGAGCCGGTGCCCTCGCCACACTCCTCTGAAGGAGGAAAGTGCCACTGTGGGAGTTCTTGGTAGTGTCTGTTGGTAGAGCCCCCAGAGCCATTGTCCTGACAGTGCTCACAATTTCCCAGGAAGATGTAAAGCGAATAGACACCGGTGTCCAGAGTAGCCCAGGGGCAGGCAGAGCTCAGACCCCGTAGAGTAGGATTGTCCAATTTAGCAAAGCAAAATATAGGAAAGCCAGTTAAATTCAAATTTCAGAGTCCAGAGTGCTCACCGTTACACTCGTCAAATGTCAGATAAACAACAAATAATTATCTAGTGTAAGCAGGGCATGGGACATACTTGTATTAAAAAATCATTCAAATTTAACCAAGCATTTGGTATTTTACCTGACAACCATACCAGGGAGGCAGGGATGGCACAAGAATACTGAGGCCACTTTGCTCTACTGACTGCTTTGCCCAGATGAGTATTATAAACTAACGTTTTTGTGCACTCAGGGTGTGAGTCTGTCTGGGGAAGTCTGTGTCCAGCCACGAGGGAGGAGGTAGTCTCAGTGGGAAATGGGAGAGGCCTGCAGCCAGAAGTGCTGAATTCAAGCCATGCCTCCGAGGCCCTCCGACCAGTCAGCCTCTCACAGGGAAGGGAGAAAGGAAGGCAGACGTTTTCCGGGACTGACGATGGCTCGTCTTTGTCATGTTGTGATGACATCTTTCTACTGATGATGGTTTTTGAGACACTTAAATAATATAACCAACCATAAAATGGCTTTAGAGAGTGCAAAACATTACATGGTGTCACGATCACATTCGCCAACTATACCTGCTGCAGGAGGAAGAAGACGAGGAGGAAGAGCAGGAAGCTTTTTCTCCTCCTCTTCCTCGGTATCCGTCTCGTTGATCTTGAGCATCTGATGCATCTTTCACGTGCTGAAGAATGTCATGTCACTATGACCGCCTCAGCTATTGCTAAGTAATTTAATTCAGGCTGTCACTAAGTGAACGATAGCAGAATTCGATGTTTCGCTAACTCCCTTTTTAGGTTAGAGCAGCTAGGCTGTTTCACAACCAACCAAATATATATCAAAAGAAGCTAAACCTTTCCGTTGCCACAGATATACAGGTAGGTTTCTTTACAAAACAAAGGCATGGCGTCAATGCTCACTGAGGCAAAAGGCTGAAATACATGTATGTAAATGGCCATTCAAGATAAAGCACGGTTAGAATAATGAACATTGCCATGTGCCGCGTAATTTGGGGCCAGTCCTGTAACCTCCCTGAGCCTCAGTTTTGTTATTTATACAATAAAAACAATAACCTTCTCCTTCTTATAGCCTATTGTGAAGATTAAATGTGGTTTATATACATACATAGCATTTCATGAAAGGTAATGTATATAAAACATAAGTCGTTATTCTTGTTAACCGAGGTTGTGTTCACATTATAACTAAAACAGGAGTCCAAATCTACGAATGCTCACAAGTGTCAAAATCCTAGCATTATTTCTGTCATCTAGTGCCTACCCTGATTTTTTGGACTCTTATTTTTTACCTCTCTGAAGTAACATTACCACTGCTTTCTCTCAACTAAATTGTGAAGTTTTTGGGAGACTTACATGCAATTTAGTTTAGCAGTTTGGAAGAATGTTGAATATTAAGATGTGTCCTGTTTTTCTGAGACTTGGCGCCTCAAGATAGTTTGGGGGTGTGCAGATTCACCCTCTGACAGCTCAAAATCAGTCTTGTAAAGCTCTTCATCTTTCGTGAACAGACGAACTTGTTCACAGTGCCAACAAATGAGAATTACAGTGCAGTCCAGACAAAGGAGTGTAACAAATCCCAGGAAATCTGCTTTGGCAAGAACCACTTGGTGAATGCAATAAAGAAGGCTCTGAGCCGCAAATGTCACTCCCTGCCCTGGGGAGATCTCAGCTGAGCAGGTAGGTGTCCGCCTTGCCTTGAGCCACTGAGCAACTGGAGCCTGACTAATATTTATTATTCATAAGCAATGGAGCCAGTGCATTTCAGACGTTTGCAGAGCGTTGCAGACGTTAATGAGGAGGGGGAAGCGATCTGTTCCCTGGTGGCCCCTACTGTGTTTATTTGAATGTGTGATCATTAGACTGCACAAGTCTCTTTGGGGCTCAGTGCCCAGTGTGTG
>RJWJ010047471.1:0-10969 GCA_004363605.1 Indri indri
TGAATCTTACCTCTCTGCTGTTTGAGCCAAAGCCATACAGTGGGGAAATGCTATCCTGGTTCTCCAGAAGTTCAAGATTAAAGTGATGTAACACGGAATTCCTTTCAGGATTTGGTAACGTGGAGAGCCAAGGAATGTAGCACGATCATAGCCTAAGAATTTGGAAAAGCTTCCCAGACGCCCTCTTCATGGATACAGAGGTTTGAGAGCTGTGGCAGACTGCTTTTCTTCCTTTAAGCCACCCTCTAGCCAGGAAGAAGTCTTTGCTTAAAGTAAACATTCTTAATAGGATAAAATAATTTTAGATTTCATATGAATAAAATGTAGGCAAGAATTGCTAAGAAAGATTAGAAAAGGCAAATTTATGGGAAGGTATTTTCCCTACACCGTAATTAACTTAAGTCTGGCATTTGTTCAAGAAAAAAGAAAGTTATTTATCAATGGGCTAGAGAAGAAATTCGAGAAAATATTTTTTAAAAATTTATATATTTATTTTTATTTTATAAATTTAGGAGCTACAAGTGCAGTTTTGTTACATAGATATACTACGCAGTGATGAATTTTGGGCTTTCAGTGTCTCCATCACCCAAATAATGTACATTCAAAAAACAAAACAAAACAAATAATGTACATTGTACCCATTAAGCAATTTCTCATCACCCACCCGCTTGCCACCCTCCCATCCTTCCGAGTCTCCAGTGTCCATCATTCCACACTCTGTGTCCATGTGGACACATTATTTAGTTCCCACTTGTAAGTGAGAACGTGATATTTGACTTTCTGTTTCTGAGTTGTGTCACTTAAGATAATGGCCTCCTGTTCCATTCATGTTGCTGCAAAAGACATGATTTCATTCTTTTTTATGGCTGAATAGTATTCTGTTGTGTGTATATAAACAAAATTTTCTTTATGCAATCAGATGTTGATGGACACTTGGGTTGATTCCTTATCTTTGCTATTGTGAATAGCACTGTGATAAACATACCAGTACAGGCATCCTTTTGATACAATGATATCTTTTCCTGTGGGCAGATACCAACTAGTGGGGTTGCTGGATCAAATGGTAGTTCTATTTTTAGTTCTTTGAGCAGTCTCCATACTGTTTTCCACACAGGTTGTGCTGATTTAGGTTCCCACCAATAGTGCATAGGCATCCCCTTTTCTCCATATCCTTGCCAGCATCTGTTTTTTTTCTTTTTGATCATAGCTATCCAGACTGGTGTAAGATGATATCTCATTGTGGTTTTAATTTGCATTTCTCTGATGATTAGTGATGTTGAGCATTTTTTTTCATATGCTTGTTGGCCTATGTATATGTCTTTTGAGAAATGTCTGTTCACGTCCTTTGCCCACTTCTTAATGGGGTTATTTCGTTGTTCTTCAGTTTTTTGAGTTCCTTGTAAATTCTGGATATTAGTCCCCTGTCAGGTGCAGAGTTTGCAAATATTTTCTCCCATTCTGCAGGTTGTCTGTTCACTCTGTTGGTATTTTTGGTCTTTTGCTACACAGAAGCTTTTTGGTTTAATATAGTCCCATTTGTCTGTTTTTGTTTTTGTTGCTTGTGCTTTTGAGGTTTTAGTCATGAATTCCTTGCCTAGACCACTGTCCAGAAGAGTTTCCCCTAGTATTTTTATAGTTTCAGGTCCTACATTTAAGTCTTTAATCCATCTTGAGTTTGTTTCTGTGTATGGTGAGAGGAGGGGATCCAGTTTCATTCCTCTGCAGATGGCTGTCCAATTTTCTCAGCACCGTTTATTGAAAATGGTGTTCTTTTCCCAGTGTATGTTTTTGTTGACTTTGTCAACGCTCAGTTGGCTGTCCAGAAAGTATTTTGAATACACTTGGACATTTAATGTATGATAAAATTTGTACTTCAGTTTAGTGGAAAATGGTTTATAAATAGTGATAAATGATATTGACACACTTGCCTCAGGATGGGGAGAGATCTTTAACAAGACAAGAAACTCTGGCCGGGAGCGGTGGCTCATGCCTGTAATCCTAGCACTCTGGGAGACCAAGGCGGGCAGATCGTTTGAGCTCAGGAGTTCGAGACCAGCCTGAGCAATTACAAGACCCTGTCTTTACTAAAAAAATAGAAAGAAATTAATCGGACAACTAAAAATACATAGAAAAAATTAGCTGGGCATGGTGGCACATGCCTGTAGTCCCAGCTACTCGGGAGGCTGAGGCAGGAGGATCGCTTGAGCCCAGGAGTTGGAGGGTGCTCTGAGCTAGGCTGACACCATGGCACTCAACTCAGGGCAATGGAGTGAGACTCTGTCTCAAAACAAAACAAAACAAAACAAAACAAAAGGAATGAAACTCTGATGTATGGATGAACCTCGAAAACGTGAGAGAAGCTAGACACACAATAAAAGGCCACATATTGTATGATTCTATTCATATGAGATGTCTAGGTTAGGTAATCCTCGAAGAACATAAAGTACATTCATGGTTGCCAAGGGTTAGGGGAAGGAGGATTGGGGAGTGACTGCTAATGGAGATGGGGTTTCTTTTTGGGGTGATGAAAATATTCTGGAAATAGGGCTGTTTTTGCACAATCTTGTGACTGTATTAAAAACTGCTGAATTGTACAATTTAAAATGATAAATTTTATGGTCTGTGAATTATATTCAATAAAAAAGAAGTTGTATAAGAAAAGAATCCTGGCTGGGTGTGGTGGCTCACGCCTGGAATCCTAGCACTCTGGGAGGCTGAGGCGAGAGGAGAGGATCGCTTGAGGTTAGGAGTTCGAGACCAGCCTGAGCAAGAGTCAGACCCCGTCTCTACTAAAAATAGAAAAAATTAAATTAGCCAGGCACGGTTGTGTGTGCCTGTAGTCCCAGCTCCTCAGGAGGCTGAGGCAGGAGGATTGCTTAAGTCCAGGAGTTTGAGGTTGCCATGAGCTAGGCTGACACCACAGCACTCTAGCCCAAGCAACAGAATGAGATTCTGTCTCCAAAAAAAAAAAAAAAAAAAAAAAAAAAAAAAAAAAAAAAAAAAAAAAAAAAAAAAAAAAAAGGCAAGAATCCTATAGCACCTAGCAGAATTTTTAGGGCAAGGAGATGCTTAAATAAATATGAGTTAATTTATAGATGACAAGGAATGCTGGAAATCTTTTCCTAGAACAAAAATATAGCCATCGCCTATTAAATAATATAAGAGTCACAAACTCCAAGGAACTTACTCCATGTAATCTGTAAGAAATTGTGTCCTGGGAGTTGCTTTTGGTAAAGACTAAATTCTTAATTTCCAACTCTCCCTCCTAAGAATCATCTTAACTTTACTTTCAGCATCAGTATGACAACCTGTTCCACGGTGGCTGCCCTGGGAATGATGCCACTCTGCCTTTATCTCTACACCTGGTCCTGGAATCTGCAGCAGAACCTCACCATTCCGTATCAGAACATCGGTCTGTATTGGGCTTGTGAAACGGAGTGCTAACAGTGATGGCTGTTGCTAATTATGTATCTCTTTACGTAGGGATTTTTTGGGTACTAATTTAATTCACTAAATAATCCTACAGTATAGATTCTATTACTAGTTCAATTTCCTAGATTTTCAGGCTTAGAGAGATTAAAGTAACTTAACCAAGATCATGCAGCTGGTTAGTGCAGAGCTAGAATTCTAACCCGGGAATCTGCCTGCAAAGACCAAGCTCTTAACCCCTGCAAGAGTTCATTTTTGAAAATAAAGAAAGTCAGAAAACTTATTTAAAAAAAAAAAAACAAAACCCAAACCTTTATGTAGTTAGACTATAAAGCAATTGGGCTCTTTCTGATCCAAAGTTAACTGGATCTTGTGGCTGTAATTAGACCTTAGTTCTCATGACTTCACCTTTCACACTGCCTATGAGCCTTGACTTTCTCTTAGATGGAATGTAAATGATTCTTCCTGATGCTTAAATCTCTTTCATTATCTCTTCTGAGTGTTATTTCTCATGAAACCTTGCCCTCTTCCTAAATATCTCTGTGGACTTACTAGGCTTGGAAGGGAAATGTGGTGAAATGATCTGCTTCTTCCAGTTTGGTCAGAGTCTTTGGGGAAGTGATAGAAACTATGATTGTTATAAAGCGTCAATCTAGAGTCTCAAGTCAGCATCTTGAGGGTTTATAACCCATGGCTTGTAGTTGAAAACCATAATTAGAGCCATGTCCTGATAACAGCTGGAAAGCAGTGCATTTGTAAAATTTGAGTGAAATCTTAATTTAGAAACCATGATTTTATGTGCAACTTTTTCTGATCAGTAAGTTATTTAATATATTCTGTTTTCATAATACATTCTGAAAGGCACTCATAAACAATTAAAACTCAAAATGTTATAAACAACTCATATAACTTTGGAGCCAATGTTGTAGGCGTTTGGCCAGATTTGGAGAGAGGCACTGGGAAATGTCAGGTATGGATCCCGTTGGCAGGTGGGCATTGCCACTGTCAATGTCTTTATTCACTTGCGCTAATTAAAAAGGCATTTTTAAAAAGCCATTTTGGCTTACCTGGTTATGAGAAATTGCTTTGGTAGTATAACAAATGCTGTTTCTATGTCTGTAGTAGATATTCTTTACTTTGGAAGCAAGTGACCCATTGGCCTCAAACAGGGAAATAATAGCCATGGCTGTAGAGGGGTGGCGCTCATACACGGCAACCAAAGAATCCCATGAACTTGCAATGGTCCTCTTGTTTTCTGATCCTTACTATCTGGTTGTCTTTAAAGTTCCATGTGATTGCCAGAGGGATTCTGCAAGAGCAATGATGGCCCAGGGACAGTGGCCAGCATTAGTATCATACACCCTTCGAAGACTCTTTGCGAGATTTAAAAAATTTTCTGTTGTTGGAGGTGGATGCAGAAATAAAATGCGGCTTTGGTTAAAGCTGTTATCCAGTTGAAACAGAAATTGTTGAGAAGGACTGGCGGTTAGGGTGAGAGGGGAGGCCGGCTGATGGATTTTTCTTCTCTGTAGGAATTACCCTGGTGTGCCTGACCATTCCTGTGGCCTTCGGTGTCTACGTGAATTACAGGTGGCCAAAGCAGTCCAAAATCATTCTTAAGGTAAGCAACTCCATGGCCCCGTTGGCACAGGCTCAGAGACTTGAAAGCCGGAAGTGGGCCATGGCTGGACTAAATGTGCCGCTCACATACAGCCCCGCACCCAGCAGTTTTCCTTATGTGTCCTTTGGTTTCGGATCCAGCTCTTGTATTAATTCCACTCCTCCAAGCCTCCTCTGTCACTCCCATAGGCCCACACACCAAGGCTACGGCACCCTGGAAAACATGGGACTCAATTTAGTGGCAGAAAAGCTAAGTCCTGTGCGTGGACAGAAGAGCCCAGGGCCTGTCCATTCACAAGGCCTCACCTGGTGCTGTCACGGCGAAAGCCCCGGTGTTCAGGAATATCCTGGTTTCTTAGAAAAGCAGGGGCAAGGGCTGTCTTGCGGACACATTCCTGGGGGCACCTCTGAAGTTGTAGTTTGTACACATGAGCGAGGCTGCTGACCACATGAGTAATACCATTTCGTTTAGTTTATTTTTTTTCTTTTTTTCTTTTTTTTGAGACAGAGTCTCACTCCATTGCCCTGAGTCGAGTGCCGTGGCGTCAGCCTAGCTCACAGCAACCTCCAACTCCTGGGCTCAAGGGATCCTCCTGCCTCAGCCTCCCAAGTGGCTGGGACTACAGGCGTGTACCACCATGCCTGGCTAATTTTTCTATTTTCAGTAGAGATGGGGTCTTACTCTTGCTCAGGTTGGTCTCTAACTCCTGAGCTCAAGTGATCCTCCTGCCTCGGCCTCCCGCCTGCTAGGATTACAGGCGTGAGCCACCGCGCCTGGCCGAGTATAATACTGTTTAAATGAGATCATGCGGAAAGCATTGGGAAGTCTAACTATGGAATGATGGTGACTGGAACTTCCTAGCTCCTCGTGACTTTGCCGGGTATTGTCTGCTGGAGAAACAAACACATGTTCTTGTTAAACGGCTTCTAAAAATACCTGAAGAGGAGGCATTCTCAGCCATGATGTCAATCTCCTAGGGTGTTTTCCGTTTTTCCAATTAAGTGTCATTTTAGAGGATATAAGATTATAGTATGTGCTTTCATGAAGAGTTGAAGGATATTTTAGTTATATTTTACATTTATAAAGAAGAAAACATTTGGGGTTATTTGGAGGCTCGGCAAGTAAATCTCAGTTAACTTCAGTTCGGGGTTTACGGTTTGGCTCACGGGACGGAACACGGCCACTACCTGCGCCTTCGCAGTGGCGCTGCCGTCCCGGTTGCCACGCGGCCCAGCAACCCCGCGCTGCTCCCACACGGTGAAGAGAAGGGCTTATAAGCAGACAGCTCGGCTGGCACAAAGAGCCGGAGGAAGGCACCGTGTGGTGAATTGGGGTTGCATATGAGCGACTCTAACATTGACCGTGCACACCTGATTTTCAGTCTCCTTTTTAGCTGTCCGCATGGAATAAAGTCCCTTCATTTCCGTGTTTATTATCGTTATTTCAATAGGAGAAAATATCCAATGTGGCAGTGTTTGCTTATGTTTTTTTTATAAAACAGGAGAGAGTATGATTACAAAAACTTCTCACTTTTCAAGCACTTTATCTTCGATTACTTCTCTTAAAAGGCCATTTAGCAACGACAAACAAAAATCATAATTTTGGTGTTTCCAGATCCTCTATTAGTCTATCAGTGTCAGTGGAGAAACCAGATAAATTTTCTGCACACCTCTTTTACTATCTGTAAAGAGCAGATTTAAAACCCCTTTCCTTTTGGCTATTTCATGGTATTTGTGGCAAAAATATTTTATAATATGCATAAATACTCTACAGCACCTTAGTAAACAACTAGGCTAATATAATCTTTATTTTAATATAACGTCATTCTCTGTTCCTAGTCCTATTTTAATTTTAGATCTGACACATGGTCTGAACAAACCAGTTTTGCTCATTTGCTCTTCATGAATTTTAAACTTTGAAATATCTCTTTCTATTTCTTTCTATCTTGAATAATTTCTTTTTATTTTTTCAGTAGAGATGAGGGGGGGGGTCTCACCCTTGCTCAGGCTGGTCTCGAACTCCTGACCTCGAGCGATCCTCCCACCTCGGCCTCCCAGAGTGCTGGGATTACAGATGTGAGCCACTGTGCCCAGCCGAGGATTTATATTTGTGTTAAATTCCACTGATTTCTAGTGTAGTCACGTCAATTGACCACTTTGGAACTCAGGTTTCTCCTCTATAAAATGAGATTGCATTCAGTTGTCTCTAAGTCCCCTCTTTGTTCTAAAATTTCTAGGTTCCAAGCATTTTAGAGCCTTGATGGACTTTGCATCATGGAGCAAAAGAACTCATGATGTTCGCACGTGCTTATTTTATTCGTCTGCTTTAGATTGGCGCCATCGCTGGTGGGGCCCTCCTTGTGGTGGTCGCAGTCGCTGGTGTGGTGCTGGCAAAAGGATCTTGGAACTCAGATGTCACCCTACTGACCATCAGTTTCGTCTTTCCTTTGATTGGCCATATCACAGGCTTTCTGCTGGCACTCTTTACCCACCAATCTTGGCAAAGGTACAGTTAAATTATCCACAAACTTTTTTGAGAAAGGTAAATTAAACACACTGTCACTGGCAGGCTTTGCTGCAGCTTTGTCTGGAGACATGGAGAGTTTCGACTTACACGTGGGTGGAACAGCGCAACTAAGCATGAAGCGGGTGGAAAGATTACGGTCATTCTTTTGCAAACCAAACAAAAGCCAAATTGATGGGAAGTTGTAATTGGTGCAGTTAGCATTTGGTTAGTGTTAATACTGCTTGTTGAGGTTTGGACACATTTCTCTTCTTATTCCAATAATTAAATGGGAGGAATGAGATTGTTTCATTAAACATAGAGATCATTCTAAGGCATGGGCAACTTTCAAGGGATTAAGTCCTTATCCATTGTTTGTGCTAAATTTTTAAAAATTGCTGGTAACAAGAGGCAGGTAGAGAAAGGAGACCAACTTGAGGATAAAGATAGGAATTTGTCTTAAATATTATCATTACAATTGGGGGCATGTGATTTATAAACTGTGAAATATTAAAAGCGATA
Source organism: Indri indri (assembly GCA_004363605.1). NCBI lineage: Eukaryota > Metazoa > Chordata > Mammalia > Primates > Indriidae > Indri > Indri indri. The sequence goes on from RJWJ010047471.1 coordinate 8,075, forward strand.
ATACTGCATGTTGGTATGTCTGTAATGAGATGGACATTACCGTACAGTGACAGAGGAGACGTAAATTGGTATAAATTCTCTGGAAGGCAATTTAGTGTTGTTACCAAGAGCATTGTACGTATTTATAGTTAAACTCAGTAAGTTTAATTTTAAAAATCTATTCTGAAGCTAGCACTATCAGATACGCACACAAATACTGATCTGTTAAGATGTTAACTGCAGTGTTATTTATAAATAAAAATGGAAACAAATATCTAACAATAGGGATATATTTAATTTGTGATGTATCCATGTGATAGATAAGATGCATCCATTTTATTGATTTTGGAAAATAAGAGATAAATTTCAGCTAAAAAAGAATAGAAAATGGTATGTATTTTTATTCCCTCTCTGTAGAAGAAAGCAAAAAGAATTCTATGTATGGAAAAATACTGGAAGAAATACACCATATGGTAACAGCATTTAATTTTGAGTAGTGAGATTAATTTTAGTTCTTTAATATATCCTTGGTATATTATCTAAGTTTTTCAATAAGTATGTAATACGTTTAAAATCAGAAAAGAATTATTAAAGAAACGTAAACTATGCAGTTGAATTCCAAAGGTGGAGGTTGGGGCATTTTTAATTGGTTTTATGCTACTTCCAATCCACTTGGGGAACATTTAGGATTGTACCAAGTACTGGGTAAGTCTCCACCCAGTTTATCTCACTTACTTTTTACTACAATCCTGCGAGGTGGATACTGTCACTGTCCTCATTCTCCTGATGAGCAAACCCTTCAGAGGAGTTAAGTGACTCGACCAAGTTCATACAGCTAGAAAATGGGGGAGTTGGGATTTGAACCTGGGTTTGTTTCCAAAATCAGCCAATAGGAACACAGACTGGTAAGTGGTTGAACTAGAATTGGATTTGGAGAGAAAGTTCTCCCATGGCAAGGCATAGTCAACAATCTTGTTTTTCCATACCTGGTGGCCTGATGTAGATCAGGACTGAGATGTCGCATTTGCCCTGTCAATGGTCCCGGTGTGAGTTCCGGCTTTCTAGCTTGATCTGAAAGACATGAGGGTAGTTTGAGTAAAGGGTAGCAAGCGACAGGGAAAGTAGAAATAAGATACGAACTTGCCCTGTACCACTGACGGTGTTTTCACCCCCACATTACACACGCTGGTTTCCTCCACATTCCAGCCCAGCTTGCACACGGATGCTGGTTTATCTTCTGAAACTCCTCTCTTGTCTCTTCGCTTCCAAGTGTAGAACCCTGCAGGCTCCCTTTACAAATTGGAGACAGGTGAACTCGCTTAACTGCAGGCCCAAGGTCCTGCCCATGTTTCCCTTCCTCTTCCTCCTTTGTCTTTTTCAAGCAAGGTTTATTTAATTTTATGCAATCAGAAAACCAATAAAATATAGAAAAGTAGAAAGTAGAAAAAATTATTACTGAACCTTTTCACCAAAGGCAACCATTTTGTACATTTGGTTTTTATTTAGGGTTTTTGTGTATTTGTTTTCAAGTGTCGTTTAGTTTGTACTGTTTCATTATCTCTAACTCAACTTTCCATTCCCGTCTCCTCCAATCCTCCACTCTGTGCAGCTTGGCTCACAGTATATGCAATGCCCGTGGTCCCTGGAACTTTAATTTCTATCATTTCTCCCCCACAATAAATGCCTCTTCCACTCTTTCCGTCTTTTAATCTCACTCCTCCTCTGTGAAGCCTTCTCTAACCACTTCTGCCGTTTCCTGAATTTCTACGCATCTCCCTGGCCCTTGATCATACTGTGCCTTGTGTTGCTACTGAGCCTTTCTCGTGTGTGTTTCTTGCCTTTTTACCTAGATTCTAGGGCAGGGTTTGCTAAATCCTACTCCACAGTGCCTCTCAGAAGACCCCCTACAGAGTAGGCGCTCAGCAAATAACTATTGAATGAGTGTAAACCTTTTTAGTGGCCTAAGCTTCATGGCTAATGTTTGTTGTCATACATATCAGAAAATTGAAGGGTAGTTCTTATTGCTAGTATGTAACTCTTGCAAAATTTTTCACTGGTAGGTGCAGGACAATTTCCTTAGAAACTGGAGCTCAGAATATTCAGATGTGCGTCACCATGCTCCAGTTATCTTTCAGCGCTGAGCACTTGGTCCAGATGTATAGTTTCCCACTGGCCTACGGACTCTTCCAACTGTTGGACGGATTTCTCATTGTTGCAGGTGGGTGAGCTTCCACTGGGTAGACTTCACTGAAAATTGTTCGTCCCAACTTACTGACTTTTTTCCAACCCAAACTTGCATGTGCTGCCCCTGTGGTATGTTTTTAGCCTGACATTTCTGGGGACAATAAAGTACATAGACAGGATACTTTGAAACAAGTGGGAGTTTCACAGAAAAATAGTTTTTCAAATCTGAAAGTGAGCTTATATTAATAATTATAAACAAACATGCTTCACAAAAACGAGTGCATTATCAGAACTTAGATTTCAGGACATGTTAAAACAAGGTCTCCATGAGTAATCGCTGATCTGAAAAATGACAGTGCTTTACTGAACTAAAGCATTTATTTGTTTTGTCTCCTTAAAAGCCTTGAGGTTTCCCAAATGCCAAGTTACTTCCATGTTTCCGTAACTAAGACTTGTGCTGAATGGCTGCGAAATATTTTTCAAGTATAATACATATACAAATACTGAAATACTATACCTACATATATTTTACCTATCCATACAGCCAAATATATATTATTTTGGAGTCGGTCATTATGTAGGTTCACAGAAGATAAGTTTAAAGAATGTGTGTATACATACACATACATATTTTAATCTTGGGCCATCGTAAAGTTTTACTGTTGTCAGAGAACAGGCTCTGGGTGCGGTCAGTGATTGCTGATGTAACTGATTATACACCGATTACAGATA
>RJWJ010047472.1:0-10961 GCA_004363605.1 Indri indri
AACTTGGCAAAGGCCGTTTTGATGCGGTGGTGCACTGAAAGCCATACTGGAGTCGGTTCAGAGGGCTGTGACAGGGGAATAAAAGGAGGCAGAGAGTAGAGACTACTCCTTTGGGGAGCTTTCCTGTGGGCTGGAAGGCAATGTGAGGTCAACCAGGGTATTTTTCTAACAATGAAATACAGTATAGGTCATTTATATGTTGATGTGAATAGTTCAGTAGTGAGGAAAAAATTCATGTTGTAGGAAAAAGATGAACGCTTTCAGGAGAGATGTTGTATTAGTTTGTGGCCTGACATAACAAAGTGCCACAGCAAGAGTGGCTTACACAACAGAAACTAATTTTCTCACAGTTTCAGAGGCCAGAAGTCCAAGATCGAGTTGTCAGCAGGGCTGGTTTCCTCTAAGGCCTTTCTCCTTGGCTTGTAGATGGCCATCTTCTCCTCCTGTCTTCACACGGTCTTTCCTCTGTGCATGTGTGTGTCCTAATCTCCTCTTCTTACAAAGATACCAGTCATATTGGATTAGGGGTCACCCCAATGACCTCATTTAAACTTAATTACCTTTTAAAGACCCTCCCTCCAAATACAGCCACATTCTGAGGTACTGGGGGTTAGGATGTCAACATATAAATTTTGGGGAGACACGATTCAGCCTATAACAGGTGCCTTGAGGTAGGAGAGAGGGGGTGGGGCTCCAGTGCATATATAGATGTTAGCACATCCATGACCAGAGGACAAAAAGTAGAAAATACAAGAGTAGATGCACACAGTTCCACAGGCTTGGTGGTGGGAGTAGATAACTGAGGAGAGCCAGATCAATAGCTGAGAGGGAAGCTGGAGGAGACGGTAGAGGTTTCAGAAGAAAGAAAGAAAAAGAAGTTCGACAGTCACCTGGGAGAATGGCGCAATGACCGGTAAAGGGAACAGAGTGGAATCGCTGGGCAGTACTCGGGCCCAGCTAAAGGTGGTGGTCACGACTTCAAGGTGAGACCAGTCCAGACGGTTGTGTCCGGCTGCTTGGGAATGATATGAAGTAGGAGGGGATTTGGGCTCCATTAGAGTTGTATTCTGCTAGATGAATGTGCTGGAAGGAGAGAGGGGTAAACGAGTTGAGTATTTTGATGAACCATGGAATCGAAGCCAGGAGGAAAAAGAGGAGATGGGGAACGACGACTGATGGTCAAAACAGAGGAGGAGCGATAGAGCACAGATTCCTGTGGAGCGGGGGACCCCTTGGAGGCAGAAGACTAGAGAGAATGAGTTAAAAAATAAGACGTACCAGTCATGAAGAGGAGTGATTGAAGTGAGATCTGGAGTAGCAACAGTTACTGGTAATGGCAACACTGCACTGTGTGAGGATGAGTGGGAGGTCAGAGAACAGATCAGAGCATCAGTTGGACCCAAGGATTTGAAAATGTCATGAATAATACAGGTGTAGTTTTAAAGAGTGGGGTATCGGCAAGGTGCTAAACTATTCCAGGGATAAAGGGAGTGACATAGAGGTCCGTGGCTGACTGCAACAAGAACAGGTAGTAGACCTGAGAGCATGAGCTTACAGTGAGCTTGGCAGGGAAGGGTGTTAGGAAGGAGGAAGGGAGAACAGTCTAGAAGTGCCAATGAAGAGCAACGATGGAAGAGTGAGGAGGACACCACAGGCTCCCTGCGCGTGGGACAGAAAACAGACACTGCCTAAGGGCCTCATAGAGAAAATAACCTCAGGGAAGAGCCAAGTTTTGGTTAAGATAAGAAATAGAAGGGGTTGAGGACCAGAGTTTTTTGCTGAAGACAGACAGTGGGTTCCAGAGGGTACAGCGAATGTGTCTGAGGTTAAAGAGAGCTGTGCAAACGGGCCAGGTTCGGGGAAGAGGGTCTGGTGACAAGGAATGATCTGGGAGCCTTGGGCCTCCTGTCTGACTGAGGTACAGGAATGTGGGCAGAGAAGGGCTAGACACTGACAGTTTCTAACACTGAGCTGGGGGGTGGTGGCATGTTTGGGAGGGAAGGTGGGAGACTTTGGTGGGGACAAGCAGAGGGTGTCCTATTCAGGCAGGTGGAGGGTAGTGTGGAGCTGGCCTACTTGGCTGCTCCCCTGACAGCAGTGCCAACTGGGGAGAAGAAAGTGGAGGTGACAGTTAGGTGTTATGTAACAGATACAAAGACGTTGCAGCTAATAAGGGCCCAGAAAACCTATGGGGGACGAAGTGGAAGGAGTCAGGGAACTGTTCAATTGCAACCCTGCAGAATCACTGTACATCCAACACATTGACAGTGAGCTACATTCCTCCACCCAGAGCATAGACAACAGGTCCAAACAGTGTTGGCTATGTCTGTGTACAGGTGTGACTATATCGTGGAGAGAATAATCTTTAATGTGGCTTGTGAGATCAATCTTATTTATGGCTATTCTTTGTTCGATGTTCACATAAATATTATGCCAGCCTACCAGGAAATTATACCCAAGATAGGCCTATGGGCACTCAGGAAAATGCAAGGGAAAGAAGATGAGATTTATAGTGAGAAGTACTGAGCTACTGTTGAATTACCTGAGTGGGACTTCTTTAGCAATTTGATGTGCATGTGTGTGTGTTTGTATATGTTCGCGTGAAACATGCGACTACCACTCAAGCAGCCCTCATAGTATTTGGATCTCACAAATGAGAGCATCCCTCTGGGAAGCATCTCTCAGGAAAATAGGTGCAAGCAATGCTGATAATTTAACCTTTGCCTCACCTAAAATTCTCAGCAGCACACAGAATGTTAGTTCCTTTTAGAAATAGTTTTATAGTGGTTACTGTCCATCTTCTTTATATTCACTTGATAATTTCCTTCTACAGTTGGAAGTTGAGAATTCCAGAAACCAGGAGTAGAAGAAAAGCTCTGATTCTCCTCCAACATTGTACTCTATAACAAGCCTCTTGTAATGTAGCTACATCCTGTAAACATCTCCCGCATCCATCAACCCCCTCCATAAACAGAAAAAAAGAAATGCAGGTATTTAAATGCTTATTTTGTATTTTCGGATATCCTGCTAAAATATAAATTCACTGAGAGCAAAAGAAACACAGTAGTGTTTTGGAAACCTCCACAGAGTACACTTGTGGAATTTAACCCACATTAAAGTGTTGTTCTATCAATAGAAAATCCTTTCTGATCCTTATCTCCCTAAAGAAAGGAATGCAAAGCTACAGAGCCAAAAATGGACCAAAACCCAGACTCTTACAGATTCTAGAATCTGCTGTTGAGCAACTATGGCCTTGAGTGGTCAGTTGAGCCATGAACAATTAAGAAAACTGCAGGTATATACTCAAGATGCAGGTATTTGAATGACGTTGCTAATTGTCTCAAGCATTTTTAATAACACACACAAATACACAATGAATGCACATGGGTTTTAGGCCCTTAAACCCTAGGAAACAGATTGCTGTGAAGAAATCCCTCACCTGTGGTCACTCTGTGGACATACTCTATACTTCTCTAAATCTCAGAAAACATCTGAAAGTGTCAGAACTAAGACTCACAGTTATAAGCTTTGATTGTTTAGCCACCAATAAAGGCAGCTCATCTCTGCTCCACACTCTCCCTGCCCCAAGTAGGGTTCCTAAAAGTGCTGTGTACTCTCTGCAAATGTCCATGGCAGCAGCTCTATGCGGGCTGCCCACGGTCCGCCTGAGCAAGGGCAGAATGTTTACCCTGTCCTCCCAACAGTCTGACGTTATCCCTCGTAAGAACTGGTATGTGGCTGCCCCCTGGAGGTTTAAGAAAACCTGTTCCCTTAAAGGCAGACCCGAGGGTCTAACCAGAAGCGTTTCAGATGTTGAAGCTGGCAAAGATCGTCTCACCACCTAGTTCAACCCTTCGGAAATGAGGATATCAAGGTTCGAACATAGGTATTCAACTTGCACAGGTGCGATCATTTTCAAGGAGCCCACACAGCAATGTAATCATTAGGAAACTTACTGCAGCTCTTAAAACCAGGAAAAATTGTGGCTTTACACTACCTATTAATATCTAGATTGTTCAGGAAAATGATTCATTTTCTGATAGTATTTATTGAACACCCACTGTAGATAAGACAATGAGCTTAAAAATGTGTATGTATATATGACTAGAAAGGCCATTATGTTTGGATATTAGTGATTTTCTTTTGCTGATAGGATAATGATGGATTTTTATTTTCTCTGAGAGAATCAATAAAGAAAATAAAAGAAAAAGAAAGTAGATCACTATTGGAATCTTAGGAGGCAGATTCCAGTTCTTCTCAATTGGTAAGTTTGAAATCAAAATAAGCATTAAAGCAAGTCGGGGAGGAAGAGGCACTGGCCTGGAAATGGGGTACGTAAGATTCTTGCTCCCCTACAGAGGAAAAAAAAAAATGATGAAAGATTTGTTATCGTTTCTTTTCTAAGCAACAAGTATACACTTGAACTACTTTTGAAATAGCTAAAATTATATTTTTTTCGGATGTAAGGTGCTGGACTCTGCTGCATATTGACTAAGCTGAAAGTTGTCCAAAAACCTTTGAATAAGAGATTTAAGGACGAGGGCCATACCACTTTCAGAGGTTGATTTCCCTTCTCAGCGGAGCTAAGTGCTATTTCCAAAATAACTGGCTGGATCTTAAAAGTCATTCATGACAGGTGATAATTGATTACATATTGAGTTTTGCCAGAAACTCTAATGCCATTGGCATATAGAGACACAGCATTAACGCAGTGTGTATGTGCGGAGGACTGGAACACAAATAGAAGGCTTCATAAATTAAAGTTAATGTTTCGTAGCTCTTCTTTAACTAAACAAAGTAGGTGTGGAAATTATTTTAAGTTAAAATTTATTTCTGTGCAAAATAAAAACCAGTCTCTGAGTGTATATGGGGAACAAGAAAGCAGAATTTAAGGTCATGTATGGCGCTAATTGAACATTAAAAGAAAGAAAAGATGTTTTGATATTAAAAGGAAAAAAATCAAACATTAAAATTTCAAATAATAATAATGATGATAATTACAGCAATAACAAATATACACACATACATACACACAAATACCACTGAATGGGAATATTGTCAATGGGTGACTTTTAATTGGATAAATTGATCTGTGCATCTCATATCAAACTTAATATAGTCATTTTTACTTTATTAAAAGCTCAAATTCCTCTGATCACTGAAAAAAACATTCTGCTAATATGCCTAAAGAGAGAAGAAATTAAAAGTACATGAGGAAACTCAATGAGTTAGAGTGAAATTAAACTCTCACATTTAAGGCAATTGCAATTTGTTTAAAATATCTTGGATTACAGTCTACCCTTTAGAGCAGAATTGGCAAAGCAACTGCCCATGGATCAAATTAGGCCTAGACTAGCCCAGGCCTGCACATTAAATTTTGTCTTGTTTTGCTATTGTCATTTTTGTTGTTCCTTTTTAAGACTTTTTGAATGGCCTTACAAAGGCTAAATGCTTTATCAACTTATCCACAGACTGTTGCCATGTCAAGGTAAATTCACATGTTTATAGTAACTTTTTGGTTTCTATGTGTATTTTTGTTTGTTTTGTTTTGTTTTTGTTTTGATCTCCACTCCAGAGCAGTTTATTTCTCAAACTGCTAGCCACTATTCATTAAAGGCTGTGAAACCTAGTTAGTGGGTCTGGGGTCATCACTGTTTTCCACAAACTACAGTAGAGTAGAAATCAGCGATGTATCACAGGTATAAAGGCAAGCCGTATTTTATAAAACTTTCACTTCATGTGTATATGTGTGTGCACACGTATGCATGTGTGTACACATAGATTATACGTATAAGAGAAAAATTTCTCACTGTGGGTGGTAGTCCAAAAAGCCTAAACAATACTCTTCCAGAGAATATTTCAAGGGGATTAAAATCTTTCTTAGGATTATATTCAGATTATACATTCCGCAAATTATATCATTTCACAAATATAGTACAGATTATATTCATTCCACAAACATTTATTTCTGTTACTATAGAAGCCAAGAATTTTTCAAATTCCTCTGTCTTCAAGGAGCTTATATTTGTAAAGCTTAGGATGTATTCTTAAGATATTTGATTACCTACCAAATCCTTCAGGTCTTTTCTCTTCCCTAGTCTAAGCGCTACCCACTTCTTCTTCACCTTTCCCGTCAATTCTTTCTTGGTCACCATGGCTGAGAGTGGAGAACCACTTCTCTTACTGCCTACCTAGGCCACCCATTTAGCAGTTATTATAGAAGACTTCGTGGCATTTCTTCTATTGTTTTAATAAATAGCATTTAAATCTTATTGACAAGCGCACAAACAAACCCTTGATATTTACGATATTTTCCTTCCCTTACTTTCTAAGGAAAATCCTTTGTTATGTGCTTGACTGTTAGACCTAATGTGCTGAACAGAGCAACAAGCCGAGATGCAGAACTATTACAAAAAGCAGAGAAAATGTTACAGGTCATGCTACATAAGAAAAAGCATCATTATATCCGAAGAATAAGAGGAAAAAATCCAGAAAGTGGGGGAAAAGTGGGGAGAGGAAGTAGGGGTAGTGAAGAATTAAATAGGAGAGACAGTTGGTCTCGAGTTTGGTAGAAAGAGGTAAGTAAAGGGAGATTTTAGGAAGTTTTCTGAATATTTAAAAAAAACAAAATCTCTTCTTTGCAATCTGTTTAAGAGACATTCAATAAGAGCTTTTTATTACATTTTAATTTTTTATGGAGTCACATTAGTGGGTCTTTTAGATTCTATACTGTGCATCTAGGCACCCCAAATTTACCTGGTGTAAAAGCATATTATTTAACAATTCTTAGGACTGTGCTTAGCTTTCCCAGTTGGTTTGTGACATTTGAAAGAGGCGTTTTAGACTCTTTCACTGACCCAATGACACCCAGCTTGTAGGATTCACACTGAAGACCTGATTCTTTTTTTCCTCCATAGTGAAGGCTCAGTGCATTTGAAAGTAATTTTCAACCTACCTGGAGTTCAAGGTTTTTCAAAGTTTTGGCCTTTTGACACTTTTGAAATCAGGAGAAAGACTTATCACACCTACACAGTTGTTGCTTAGCTTGCCTACAAGTATGGCAGAAGAAAGACTCTGTAAATGTCAACAACAAGATATTAGAGAAATTACTTGCCGCAGCAAGCACACCATCCTTTCCTGCCTTGCATTTCCGTGTCGGATTTAGGACTGCAGAGATGGAACAGCTTGAGAGCACTGTTAGATTCAAACTGCCAAACTACCAGGCAGTGAGGTTACGGAAAGCATGAGGGAAGCATTACACTTTCTAGAGGCTTAAACAACCCTCAAAGGCCAAGTTCCTGACCTTAGGGCCAAATTCCGCTACAGCAGTGGCCAAGCACAGACCCTCCAGGCAAGCACCCTCATAGACAGGCCAGCACCACACTTTGAGCGCACTTCTAGTAAACCGGTCTCCAGGAGTCTTGATGGAGTTCCAATTGGTGTCGTGGACCAAAGTCTTATGAAGAATTGTCCTATCTCTGCTGGTGAGATTTCAGCAAATGGCCCTGAAGTTGTCAGCACTGCTGTGGTACAAGATGGGGAAGGCAGGAGGGAAATGAGAAGCCCAATTAAAGCCCCGCAGTTGCAACTCATGGAAGGAAAGCCACCAGTGGTAAAAATAGAGATGGTATCAATTTCTGATGCCTCACAAAAGACCAAAATCTCCACCAATGAAGTCCCCATTGTCCAAACTGAGACCCAAACCATCACATTTGAGTCTCCGCAGATTGATGGCAAGGCTGGTGGTGATTCAGGCACATTACCAACTGCACAAACCATCACACCTGAGTCCATGTCGACAAGGACAACCACATGCATCACCAAGACAGGAAAAGGTGGCATGTGTGAAGCAAGAATTGACAAACGCATCGTGGTCACAGGAGATGCAGATATTGATGATGACCAGATAAAGAAGGTGCTGGCTCATGTGATCAGAGAGACTGGAGAGCAGCACCCTGGCACAGAGATCAGAATTGCGACGGCGTTCAACGAAAAGGACTTGGAGGAGCAAGAGGAAGATGAAAAGAAGAAAGTCATTTTTAAAACAACATTCAACTTTGTGAACCTGAAAAATTTTGACCATTCTGTATCTTACTGCCACACCACTACTCCAGCGAATTTATGCTATGACTGGTAACAATGACTAGAAGCCTGAAGAATTAAGTTGACAACACCAAACCTTACCTTGACAACTCTGGTCTACATTGTTCTCACCCATTTTAATATATTGTTTTTTTATAACCACTTTTAAATATTCTTAGTGCTTTCTTTTTTTAACTAGGGAGTTTTGTTTTTGTTTCCTGTTTACTTTGTGCACAACCACCTGCTTTTTATGGCTCATTTTGATCAAACGACAGTGCACAAAGCCAGTCCACACTGGTAAGGTGCTGTTCACTTGAACAGGTGCTGTTTCGTGGAAAGGAAACTCTGTGACTAATTTAGGTAGTGTCTTTCCTTCTTCTGGATTCTTTCCATGGAATTCTTACAGTAAATATTTATAGATTTTTCCAATGGCAGTAAATATACTGTATGAGAAAATATTAATACAGATTAAAAGCATTTCTTGCATTTTGAAAATTTTCTAATGTTTGAGAATTTCACTGGGGATACTTTTCATATTGGACCCTTTTGACTTTCCAGTCCTGTGAGTCTACTTGTAACAATTTACTTATTAACTGTATTGAACATTTTTCCCTTGCTTTTGATCCTATGTATAATTATGATGCCAGGATAGATTTATAGCAGTTGCAAGTTGTATTAAATGATGTTTTACTTTCCATAATACTGTTATAAAATAAAGTTTGTTTATTCTCTAAAAAAGAAAATGAATATATTTAGATTTGTTATCAATAAATCTAAACTCCTGTTATTATTTTATCTAATTCTCTGAACTCGACCTTGAACATCAACCTTTCACATGATATCAGACACAATCATTCTGGGAAAAAGGCCATTCCAATGTTGCCTGCATTAAAAAGTGGCATGTCATGTGATCCTTCCATTAATAACACTGTAGTCCCACGGGCAGATAATTGTATGTACACAATAGAAGAAAAAGTGTCAGTCACCACATGTAACCTATCAATCCAAGAACAATAACCTATCCCTTATGTGCAATGCTATGTGAGAAAATCTCAGAGAGAGGCTCTTATTGCCACATTTCTAGAAACCATTCTCCAGCAAATACTTGGTATTTTTCTATTTTAAACCCATCTTCTAATGGTGTGTTATCAACTTAAGCATTAACTAGATACATTATAATCATTTATTATTATAATAAATTTATTGCTTTCAGGATATCTTTTTACATGAGCTGACATCTCTGGACAACCAATTCCATTTTTATCAGTTGTTTATATTATGCAGCACTAGCCAGTCACCAAGATAACAATGGGCTTTTCTTTGATGTACTTCAATCTGCACATGTGCTTCGATTCCTCTACCAGATGTTCCTATTTATTTATATTCTTTGCTTTAGTTTTTGAGATATTTCTGCTCTGGAGAAAGACACATTAGTACAATAAACTATATTACACAGAATATGAAAATAGCTAGTATCACCAGAGCAAACACAACTACCTCAACCAAACAAGTGTTATAATTCTAGAATTTTCTTAAATGCATATTTATAATGAGCTCTTAAATCCTTTTTTACTTCAAACTCTAGGTCTCAATATTATTGAAGTATCTATTGGCACAATGAGAATAGCCATTTAAAAATTGTTTCGGCTGCTGCAAATTGTCTGATATAATCAACCCTATTGTATCTATGATCATTCAGTGCCTATAACTATACCTAAACCACCTCTAAAATTATTTCCATAGCAAATAATTCCAGGTGCTGATATGTATTGAGTACTTACTATGTGTCAGTCACATGATGTACACTTTACAAACATCTCATTGAATCCTCACAACCACCCCATAAGGCAAGTGCCACTATAATCCCTATTTTACCGATGAGGAAATTGCGGCTCTGTGAGATTAGATATCTAGTAAAAGGCAGAGCAAGGAATAAGGCATAGGACTGCCTGGCTCTCTCCTAATTTCTGTGCTTCTATTAAACACTGCTTCGATATCAAATAGAATGTTTTTATTCATAAGTCAGACATATATTTTTAGACACGACTAATCAGAAAATAAATACTGCATAACACCTTCATGCTGAAGTTGCTTTGGGTTGACTTGTAGCACCTGTGGTAGAAAGAGGCCAGTTGATGGAGCCCGGACTAAGAAATGGGACTGGTTCCCACAGGATCCCATTTCTCAGGCTAGGGCACACACATTTATGGGACAAAGTGTATCCTCTGGGAACATTCATTTTTCCTCCATGATAAGTAGTTAAAAATGGTAATTTTTGTTAAAACAAACACAGATATATTATGGAATGAATGAAAAAAATTTCCTTAAACTTTTAAGTTAAAAGTGAGATTTCTCCATAAGCTTCCCCTTTCTGAGAGAATTGCCCCTGTTTTCCTTGGAGTCAAGCATTTCCTGCCTTCTGCATCCAGGGTACATTGACCTACAGCTGTAGAAGCAGGGGAGCCCTTGAAAAGTCTTAAGCAGGTTCTGGCAGTTATTTCATTCTGGTGAGGACTGATATGAAAAAAGAAAGACCAGAGGCAGAGGCAAAGTTAGGAGGTTGGACAATAAGGCAAAACACACCAGATGCTGGTACCATGCTCTTGGACTTCCCAACCTCCAGAATTGTGAGCTATGTAAACCTCTATTCTTTATAGAAAAGAATTTTTTAAAAGGGCCAAAAGAAACACAGTTGGCCATGTTTTCTTTCTCTTTCTCTCTCTCTCTCACACACACACACGCATACAGATGGCCTAGAAATGAAGATGTAAAAGATTTAAAGGGTGCATGTCCAAATAGCACCTGGCACCCCCACCCCACCCCATATACACACATTCCAGCTCCTTGCTTCCTCACCTTACATGCAACCTGCCTTAAAG
>RJWJ010047473.1:0-10965 GCA_004363605.1 Indri indri
GGGGACCACTGCTCTGTAACATTAAATGGTAAAGGTAATCAAAAAAGTTTATGGAGGAAAAAGGATGAGACCAAAATATTGCATATGTGCCCATGTTAGTTAAGATACTTCCCATTGCAAGAGACAGAAGCCCCGAGGATTAGTAAAGGAATCGGACTGGCAGTTGCACAGCTACCCCATGGGATAGGAGAAAACTCCCCGAAGGGACTGGGGAAAAGGAGATGGGAAATCATGCCAGAAAGGCCACATCCCAAGCTGCCAAGTTCCGCTATACTCTGTTCTATGACCTCAAATTCCAATGCCCTTCTTCCTTTACATTCTCAAGTGACGTGATGCTATAGTCCAAGATATAATCAAAGCCCCACAAACCTTTTCTGTGAAGGAAGACAACCCGGCATTTCATCTGGTTACCATGAATACATCCACCTGCAAACCCATTATCTCTGGAACATGTGCATCCCTCTCATTCAAGGTCATACGTGGGTCCCCAAACTCATGCAACCTAAGGCTCCATGATAGATTTAGCCACTTTTGACAAGCTTAGTGTTACAATGAGAGCAAGAAAATAGGATTAACACAATAGTAACTCTGATTTAGAAAAGAGGAGGGGAATTGGCTTCAGTGGTCACTGGACCGTAACTGCTACTGTAGGAGAGAAACAGAAAGGCTTCCTGCCTGATGGTGGAAGAAGCCTGCCAGCCATGTGAGACGGCTTGGAAGCAAATACCCTCTCCACCCATTGGGAGTCTTCAGGTGAGACACAGCTCTAGCCAACACCTCGACTATAGCCTTGTGAGCAGAGACTCTGAGTCCGAGGCACTCACCTGTGCTCTACTGGAATTCCTACCCCCCAGACACTGGGAGGTAATCAATATTTGTTGTTTTAAGCTGCTAAGTTTTAAGGTAATTTGTGATGCAATGACAGATAATTGATGTAATTTCTCATCTCCCTGTCCTACCTTGCATTAACTTGAGTTTGATGCGAAGAATTTTTCATGATGACCTGACAGGCTACCATCTCACATAGCTGACTGCAATGGACCACAGTCTTACGATACTCCTTTCTTGCTTTCAGACAGGTAGCAGCAACTAAGATTTGATTTTTTAATGGAGAATATTTACTTGTTTCCCAAAAAGAGAAAGAAAAAAAAAGCTGGCCTACTTCAAAATTCTGACATCTTTCCAAGCACCACTTTCAACAGGCGCTTAGACCACGTCCTAAGACAGAAACATCTTCAGTGTACTGGTGTCAGCTTAACTAGTTGCTTCACTGTTGCATGATAAATATTGCCAAATTTCCAACCAGGACTTGGAGCATCCTCATCACCTTGGAAACCACCTCAACTTAGCCGATCCCCACTAGAGTTTTGTAACACAGACCAGCCTAAGAGGAAAAAGAGGAATTTATTAACTGAGATGACTGGTAAGCTCCTCGATAAATCTTCAGGTAGAGTTAAATTCAGAGGCTCAAGTGATGACATCAGCAGCCACCAGAACTTTGTATCCACCTCTCTCCTTGGCTCTGCTTGGCTTCAGCAGGCAAAGTCTCACCGTAGAGCAGGCATGATGTCCCCTGGCTGCTCCCACTTTCATGCTTCTTAGCATAACCCCAGGGGAAAATAGGACTCCAATAACCTCATAGCAGTCTCCACAGTTAAGGATGGGGTTCTCATAGGAGGATAACAAGGTAAATTCTGTAAAGGCACTGGACAAAGTGAGGCAGAAAGTCTGTTGGGAAAACAGAAACCTTAACACTCCGCTTCGCTCTTGCTACTCAAATTGTGGTCCATGGACCAGCAGCATCAGCATCACCTGGGAGCATGTTAGAAATGGGAACGTAGCATCTCAACCTCCACCCAGACCTTCTCAGGCAGACTGTGTTTAGCAAGTCCCCAAGTGATCCACATGCACACTGCAGTCCGGAAGTGCTGCGTTAATGCCACCTAAGGAGCCATCCAGTGAGAATGCAATGAAAACATTTATATGCCAGGACTTAAAAAGTATAATACCGTCTTGCCTCCCTGAAAGAAGAAATTCAGAGATGTCCTATCATTTGGGAGATAAATAGAGGAATGGGCATGCTGAAATTTAAAAGGACAAACTGTAAGATGTTAAACCATTTAAAGACAGAATTATAAGTAGCAGGATGTCTGCTGTGCTGCAGATTTGCTCTCTGAGCCTCAATTTTCTCATGTCTAAAAGGGAAGGGATGTTCCATCAGGGGTCCTTGGACCTGGCTGCATGTTAGACACCTGGTGGCCTTACAAACACTCTGCCAGGCCCCACTCAAGCCCATTGAACCAGAATCCCCAATGATGAGCATGGCCTGGGCTACCTTAGTTTTTTAACCCCCCAGGTGGTTCTAATAAGGGTCCATGTTTTCATTAAAGCCACACCAGTGTGATGTCCCAGAAAAGTCTAAGAACTAGCTCTAGCATTGTTTTTATTAAAGCATCCTAGATTCTGCCATCCCTGTGCGGTAGCTCGTCTTTATGACTGGGTGGTAGATGGCATCTTTTCCCCATTATAATTCTAAACGTTCTTTAAGGATTTCATATCCTACTGAGGAGAAGGGCTTTTTTCCTAGGTCAGGTTCTTTATGCGTTTGTGCCTGTAAATTTCGGGGTAGAAGCTGAGACCATCATTCGGTCTGAGTGTTGAGTGACATCACGGCTGCAAAGGAACAGGGGAGGTGCTCTGCATATAAAGGAGAGAATTTGGAGTTCTTTGGAGGTGGGCAGAGGAGAGAGGCAGTGCGGGAAGGGATGGGGAGGAACAGAAGTGGGAAAGTGTGAAGACAGCAGGGCCGTCTGGAGCTGACTCCTCCCCTGAGCCCCACATTTTATTGAAATATACAGCGTGGTTGGTGGCCATGGATTTCTTGTGGAGACCTCAAAGGGAGCTGAAATTGATGACGATGGGGAGGAAGGGCAAACAGAGACAGCATCTGCAAGTGAAGTTACTGGACCCTGGGAGGCACCTAGGCTAGGACTTGCAGAAGAGCTTTGGGAGGAGAACAAAACTCCCCCGTGCGCACGGCAATTGCACCCAGATCGCCGAGGGAAGTGGGTCCCCATATGACAACTACGTATCCTTCCTTTCCTCTCTGAACGAGCTCATCCTGGCTCTACACAGCCCGCTTCACTCTGTCCTTCTTGCATGCAGCAGAGCTAAGGCAGGGCTGAGGATACAGTGGGAAGCCAAACCAGACAGGTCATGAGGCTTAATGACCAGTGGTGAGGACAGATAGCAACCCAACCACCACAGGGGGCAGTTGATAATCACAAACCGAGGTAAGTGCTCTCCGAGAGCAGGTAGCAAAGGAACCAATAATGCACAAGGTGATCAGAGAAAGTCTTGTGAGAAAATGATGTGACGATGCACATCAGAAAGAAGTCGGGGCGGGGAGCACGCTGCGGAGTTTGGTCTTCATCCAGCCAAGGCTGATGGTGGCTTGGATCCTGGCAGTAGCAATGCAGGTGGAAAGACATGATTAAGCTTGACAGAGAGAGACTTGGGAGGTAAAACTGGCAAGACTTTGTGCGGGCTCCAAGGTGCGGGTGGGGGGAGAACGAGGTTTCCCGGGTCTCTGGCTGGCGCAGCGGGATGGATGGTGGTGCAGAGGGACCTTCATTCTGCTCGGCCACAATTTAGACCAGACCGTGATGGCTTAGAAGGCCGGCCCTGCACCCTCTGGGACAGTGCAAATTCTTGCTTACGCGGTAAAGCCTTCTCACCCCTTGGCGGCATTGTCCTCTGCCTTCTGAAAGACAGTCCAGTAGGGGAGAGGACACCAGCACCCAACTCTCTGTCCCTCTTCAAACGGTATTAATGTCCTGGCTCAGGCCACCGGGAAGAACAGAATTGCACCGGCTCTGCTCCTCAGCCCTGGCTCCCTCAGGACTCTCCCCTCCTGGGGATATAGACACCGAGGTTTCAGGGAAAGGGCACTGGTACGTGCCTCTAAGCTTGGCTCTGTCTCCAACAGTTTGTGTCCCTCAAGGCAGGCCACCTCACCTCTATAAGTACCAGTTTCCCTACCTACAAAACGGAGAGCAGATTTTGTGCCTTGTGGTTTTGCTCTAAGATGCAAAAGAGTTGATATCATTTATCATGTCCTCATTGAAATATTGTCCTCGCTTGGCTTCTGGGAGCCATTACCCTCCTATATCACTGGCTACTGCTTCTAAATCTTCTCTGCTGAATCCTGCCTTTCTCCTTAACCTTTAATATCTGAAGATCCCTAAGGCTAAGTCCTTGGACAGCTCCCTCCTCACACACTCCCTGGTGGTCCCATCCAGTCCTGTGGCTTTAAACATTCTGTCTCCCTGGTTCACGTCTCGAGCCATGATATGTCCATTTATTATCCAGTCACTTTCTTCCCCCATCTCCATTTATCTATCAAGCCTAAGTTGTTTAAACCTAAACCCTTGGTTTCCTGCCATCCGTTGCTCCACTGGTTTCCCTGCCTCGTTCATGCTGACAGCATCCACCGGTTTTTCATGCTGACAGCATCCACCGGTTTCAGTGAGACCACAGCCATGGGGTGGCCCACGGTACCCTTCCCGTTGTCCCCAAATACAGTCTGTGAGCAGATACTACCGGCTCTATCTTCAAAGGGATCTTGAATCCAGCCACTTCTCCTGTTCTCCACTGGTTCCATCCTGTCCAATGGACATTATCTTTCTTGGATTCTGCAGTGGCCTCCTGAATGGACAACTTGTTTCCACGCCTGTGTGCTCTCCATTCCTCACCCAGAGGTTGGAGTGACAGCTCTAAATCACGAATAGGATTACGTCACCACTGCTCGTCACTCTCCAGTGCGTTTTGTCCTACTTAGACCAACTCCAAAGTCTGACTATGACCCAGAAGGCCCCCAACCCTCCTCTCTGGCCCCACCTGCTGCTCCTGTCCCCTAGTCACAGCCACGCTGGCCTGGTTGCCGCTCCTTGAACTTACCACGCACCCCCCCCCCCGCCCTGCCCTTGGGCTCTCTTTGGGGGAGGGCAGGCAGGGAAGGAAAAAAGCAATTGCAATTTCAAAAAAAAAGAATTTACAGTGCCTTGTTGAAAGAAAAGAGAGTGAAGTGAGAACAAAGAATAAGGATATTGGGCTTAAACACTTCCTGAGACCACAGAACCCCTGAAGCAGGAATGCACGTCATCAGGAGAAAGCTGTCCCGCAAGGGTAAAGCACATTACAGAAAAGCAGAAGGAGAAAGAAGAGACGGAAAAGAATGAAAATATGACCCTATTGTGTGCACTACAAACCCACGCTGTCCTTAACTGAATGTTGCCTAAGCGGTTTTGGTTTTCCTGGTGGTGGGAAAAGAACTGCAAAGACCGTCTGTACACTGTGGAAACTCATTTTGCAGTTTGAGAAAAGCCTGTGAGAAGTGAATGCGATAATGGGTGGGAAAGCATAGAGTCCTGCAAGGAAAGGTATTGCCACGGAAAGAAGGCAGATCGACGCTGCTAGGATGTGAGCACTAACTCGGGAGCCTGCTCAGAATTCCAAGGGGCCCAGGGTCCAGGGCCGGGAGCAAACCCAGGACTCTGCATAAGGGAGCCACTGGTGGCTCCCCAGTGTAGTCCCTGCTGGTGGGACATGTGACAAGGAAGAAGGAGAGATGTACTCCCTGGAGGACCTTTAGCCCTTCAGGATGTCCAGAGCCAACCTAACTTGGAATAGGAATATTTTCCATGTCACCTCACCTGTCCAGATGAGATTGGCAATACTGATCGTGACCCATGCAGGTGAGCAGATGCAGACAGGTGGAGGCAGGGATGTGACTCAGAAAGCACCTAAACAAGGATACCCTGTTCCTGAACAATGAGTAGATGACACTATGGCTCCCCTAATATTAAAAACAATGACAGCTCCTGCCAGAAAAATGGCTTCTGCCCTTGCCCTGAGCCCCCTCCCCAACCCCCAGATGATAGGAGAAAGCTATACTTCCTGCCTTCTCCCCCAGATTTTGGCATTGAACCCTAAAAGGCTCAGCCTGCAGCCCTGCTGGAAATGAAGCTTGGGAGCCCAACAGCAGCTGTGAAGGCTCCGTGAAGAGGGTTCTGGGAGGCCAGACTGGGGGTCCTGCAAGGCAGGAGTCAGTGGTCCACTCCCCTTGTCAGTCCTGTGCATCTTCAGAGCAATCTGGACACAGAGAGGGACCAGGAACACCAATCCTTATACCAATCCTAATACTTTCCATGCTGGAGGCCAGGAACTGCCCTTTCACCCCAACAAGTGGCCCTTAGGACACTCCCTACCAGGGACCAGATTGTGACAACCAGAGAAGGCCCAGCCTCTACCATTTGTTGGCACTTTCCTTCCTCTTGTGTCTCAGAAGCAGTGCCCTGGGCAGCCTCTCCCACCAAACTCTGGGTGATGCCCTGCCTCCCCGTTGAACCCTTCCCCATCCCCAGAACACGTGCCTACTGCCCTCCTGCAGCTGCCCCAGGCTCAGCCTCCCGATTACAGAAGAGGCCGGGACTTGGAGACTGAAGCTGCTCCCTGGAGAAAGAGGAAACAATCTTATGTCCTCATTCAAATGCTCTGGGCCAACGCTGCAGACACCGCCCCACCATATGTCACTGTCCCAAGCCTGACACCTTTTCTAGACACGTTTCCAGGATGAGTAAATGAAACAGCAGTCACAGCTCCACTTGGGTCCTGAGACAACATTCACGACTTCCTCCTCGCTTTCTGACCCAGGGGCAGAAGCACCCCAAAGTCTGCTGTGCTTGGGAAGAGACACCGATGGGCCCAGGAAGATGCCCCCTTCCCCTGTGTACAAAGACTCCTGGAGGTATAACCAGAAATCTCTCCAGTGCTGCAGAAACAGCCACACTTAGCCAAAAGGGCAGCTTTTATTCCTGCTGCAAAGTTCGTATGGTTTCTTTTAGATGCCTAAGACAGATAAGAGGATCACTTGGCATCTGCCCCTGTCTCTCAAATATCTCAGCACCTTGCAGCCAGTGTCAGTCAGAATAGGTTAGGTTTATGCTGCATTAACAAATGACTCCCAAATTTCAGCAGGTTCAAACAACAACAGTGGATTTCTTGCTCGTGCTATATGTCCACTGAAGATGGCAGAGGACTCAGGTCATCGGAGTCACTCAGGGACTCAGGCTGATCGAGAAGCCACCACATGGAACCTTTGGGGTCACCATATCAGAAGGAGAAGGTGTGTCCAGAGGGTCTCAGATCTACATTTAAGTGCACCACTCTAAAGAGCAACACATGTCACTTGTGTTCACAGCGTATTGGTCAGACTGGTCATTTGGATGTATTCAGTCATGACGGGGCCAGGAAGTGCAATCCCACCTTGCTCCAGATGTGGGGAGAACCAGAAACATTTGGCAGACAGTACCAATGATAACCACAAGGTACCTGGGGTTAGGAAGCTAGCCTGCGTGCTCAGCCTTCCAGAAAATAAATAAACAAACACCCTTTGCTTCAAGCTCGGAAGTGGCCCCTCGTCCCCTGCTACCTAATGTGAAAACAGGAGAGGTGAGAGGTCCTGTGCTGATTCCAGCGGAGGGTCAAGAGAGGAGTTGGTGGCCAAAGGGTCCTCTGCAGGAGAGATCTTGTTGCCCTCTGTGGACAGTTATTAAGTGACAACATTCACCGTGACGGATGGCTCCGGAAGCATGACATTTCAACGCTCATCAATTCCCTCGTGTGCTGGACAGGACCCAGGAGGTGCTCCGAGCCGGGCACAGGGCCAGGACGGCCAGCTGCGGAGCATAGAGTGGGGCTGACAGATGCCCAGAACCCAGCCCACCAGGGCACGGCATCCTTCTCAGCCCCGCAGGACACACGTGAAGCCTGAAAGTTCAGCTCTGCCTGCATCAAAGCCAGGCTGCCTCAGCCCAGAGGGACCCGCCCTGTGACTGGCTCTTCTCTTGTTCTCCCTTCTTCAAACTCACACCGAGGGTTTCTTTTCTTGCTCTCTTCTCAGCTTTGTGATGAATGTCCGTGGTAACAGGTACAAACCTCCCACCCAGGCCCTTCCCATACGCGTTGCCAGAGCCCAGGAGCACATGCCAGCTCCAGTCTCCGTCCACGCTTGGGGCCAGGCTGCGGCGGGGAGGGCTGTTTGGGATCTTGCTTGAGTCTGGGGTGTGAGACCCCCAAGACGGGGTGCTGCCACTGGACAAGAACAACACAAGGACTCAAAGGAGGCCTTGAAGGGGGCTCACACAGGGAGAAGCTGGCATCACAGACCGGCCCCCTGGAAACCATGCCAGAGCTGGCCTGGCCACCTTGCTGCGGGGCATCCGGGAGGGGCAGCAGCGAACTGGCCTGAGACACACAGCCAGCGTCGGCAGAACCGGGCGAGGTCTCAGGAGTCCCAGCCCAGTGCCCTCTGTGCTGTGTGCAGGAAGCCAAGACGCCACCAGGTCATCTCTGGTCTTGAAACCCGAGAAGAACTCGAAAGGGAAGCTGCCGGGAGGTCACTGCTCAAACTCCTAAGAATTCAGAGGAAAAGGACTAGAGGTGCCCCAGGGCCATGGAGGAACAGAAGTGAAATGAGGTTATTCCTTCTGTAAGATTAATCCTACCTTGGTTTACCACTCAGGCTTTCAGGGGAGCTTCCGTTGAAATTTAGGTTTTACTGCTTGCTTATGATCGACAATAAATAGTTACATCATCATCTTTGACCTTGAAAACATTTTGTCTGTAGCACTCTATTTGTAATGATCTCTTTGAGTTGTGACACAGGTTAAATTGGATTGGGAGGAAAAAAGTGAATTATTAGCCAAATAAACGAAAAGTCAAGGGTGTCGCTTGATCCAGGTATCAACTCAACTGCTGGCATCAGGATTCAGTCTCTTTATCCTCCCCCATCCCCCACCCCACTTTCCTTTGTTTTCCTTCATTTTCATGAAACTGACTCTTCTCATGAAGTGGCAACATAGCTGTTGACAGGACCAGATACTCATTTTTACAACATAGCACCTGCAGCAGAAAGACAGAGGCTCAGACAATGTCCTAGGCTTGCTTCCCACCGGACCGGCCCAGGGCGTTTTTCTATCCCAAGCCAGCAACTGTGGCCAGACGATGCAGTGCAGTTGACCAGCTACCCATGCCCAGAGCTGGCTGGTGGGGGCTCATCCTCCCCTCGAATGGAAAGGACTGAGAATGGCAAGGGACTGACTCCTAGAGAAAAGAAGGATGCTGCTCCCAGAGGGAGCATGGGTGGCTAAGCAGGCAGAAACACCAGCCGCTCGCTCCAAACACCTGCTCATCTTCCACGTAACTCATTTCTGAAATGCGGGGTTGCATCTCGCTTCCTCCCTAAGCAGCCATTGGTTACTGCTATTAAAGGGCTGTTTAGCTGAATTCCATGACTTTATTGTTGGATCTGAACCCAGACAAAACACCTTCCCTCTCTGCTTCCTCTTCCGTGCTCCATGTTGGACCAAAAACAAACAAAAAAGTGAGTTTCCCTCCAGGGCTGTCCAAGTGTCTGTTCCCTGGAAGGATGATTCTGGTGATTTTAGGAGGAAATGCAGGCCCTATGCTAACTGCAGACTCAACTGAGGTTTGTAAAGCCTTCCTTCCAGTTGTTTTAAGAATACAGTTGCTTTGTCCGAATTTGCCTCATTCAAATTAAAAGCCTCTGCTTGCCTAATCGTTTATAGAAACCCTCACAAATGAGATTAACATTTTTAAAAAAAGAAAAGACAACAAGATAATTAAGTCTGATTGCTCCTGAGCAGTTTGGCGACAGCCCTGGAAATGTGCCAACACTAATTGACGGGAGATATTTCCCATGCAGTTAATTGCAAATGGCCATTGAAAGCCCTTGAAATTAACTCAGGTCCCCCCGGCTCAAGTGTGGAGAAGGGATTTAGAAGTGTGAAGGAGACCCGCTGGGACATCTGGTCCTTCTTGTCCCAGACTGACATTCAAGGAGAGTTGTCAAATCTCATCACTTCTCCAGGCCTCGGTCTTCCGAGCTGTCCAATGGCCATGGCAGGTAAGAGAGGGCAAGTCATGTGGAAGCAGGGTGTCCCCACCTGTCGTGATCTCCTCAAACTCTGACTACTCTCTGACCATGTGCAAGGCCAGTGCTGGGATTGACAGGGACAAAAAAAGATGCCAGAGTCTTGAAGTTGCTCGTCGGACCTGTAATGGATGCAAGGCAGAGTGAAAGGCAGAGGGCCACCAGTGGCAGGGTGCTGGGTCTGGGGGAAAGGTGGATTAACCGCTCAGGAAGAGCAGGAGAACCAAGCGAGACTTAGCTGGGAAGATTCCCTTTAGGTGAGATCTTGAAGAGTAGGATTTAGTTGCGTGGGGAAGGAGAGAGCGGGAGAGAGCAGCCCACGCAGAGACACGTGTGCGCGGAGTGCAGGGAAGCCTCCACACCCCAGTGAGGCCAGAGCCTCTGTCCACGGAGAGACGTTCTACTCTCGGTACCAAGGAACAGACCTCCTGCCCCTGTCTACTGGCAGGACTCACCCGGGGCCAGTAACCTCACAGGAATCTGAGACCCCTGGCCCAGGAGGCAGACACACGTTTGAAGGCACAAAGTAGCTTGGTGACCAAGTTTTCTGACCTCGACCCTCGTGCTTGCCTGTTAACTCAGCTCCCCCTGCCTCAGAGCAGTCGGTCACCCTGCACCCTCACCATTTCAGCCTCCCGGTGGCCTCTGCGGCCTCATAGCTGTGTGTGGTCCCCTCTCTCTGCATCTTTGGTTTTACTTGGCCTCCCAACAGCATCAAATAATGTCCTACCCACATATCTAGTAAAAATCGCCACCAAGGCGAACCCAACTAGTCTTGCTGAGAGCCCCCATCACTGACCGGGTCTTTGATCCTGTGTCTAGTAATAGTCAAGGCAGACATACGTGGCACAGAATGTGCACACCTGTCAGGAACTTTCTGGAGCTGCTGGCCTCAATAAGCAGCTGTAGGAAAGGCCTTCTCAGAAGGGGTTTATGGTGTCAGGTTGATT
>RJWJ010047474.1:0-10956 GCA_004363605.1 Indri indri
CAAATATGTTAATATTGACTGGATATGTATTATTAGTAATGTTTTTATGAATTATTGGGTAATTTCAGAAGCAAAGAAAGAAAATTTTCAAAAAACTTCACTCAGATAAGAGTAAGAGTACAAAAGATTGAGTAACTGACTGGACAGTGTCCAAATTTACAGTTTACACTGACCAACAGTCTAAGAGCCCTTCAGACAGCCATGTTGGTAACCAGTTATGTCATGTTAGGGAATACACTTTTCTTTGTTGAATTTAGAAAGCACAATTTTAAACCTTCCCACAAACTCAGTTTTTCTACACACTCTTCTTTATTAAATCTGAAACGCAGGATAGTACCTGTTGAAAAAATTAGTGTGAATGGGAAATCCATATTCTGAGATTAGTTGGTTCATTGAACAGATAGTAGCTAACTTGTTCTGAGACTAAACATGTGTTCTACCTTTTATATATGAAGCTGCTTACCTGGAAATATTATTAATTTTATATTTCTTCTCTTATTGCAATGAATTTGGGAAAACACAGTGATATTCATAAAGTATATCATATCACACTCTGATTTGTACACTTATTCATAACTTTTCCACAAATAGATTCCTACCATATTAACTTTCTAGACTTGGTTTCAACCCAAAGCTACTTTATTATGGAGAAGCCACATTGTTTCCAAACCCAGTAGCTTGCATTAATAGGTGGATAAGAACAAAAAAGTTCAAATCTCATTAAATGAACCCAGATCAGTCTCTTGGATTGGATTTAAAACTCAATGAGTGAAGGATAAGAGCCAACAAGTCTACAGTTAGTTTTCAGAAGAGAGTGAGGTCTCAGGAAACAAATAATTCTTCTATAAAAGATGAAGTACAACATAGAGTTGCTGAGAAGACCCATAACCTCATTTCTGTGCACAACTCAGAACTCACGGGCATTAACCAATTGTGACTAGCTGGGATAAGTTACATTACGCTGTGGTAACGGTCCTAAACTAACAACAAATATTACTGCTGTTGTTACATGTTTGTTGGATTTATTGTTGGGTTGGATTTTCTCTCCATAACTCACCAGTGTGGTTACCTGGGACCACTTCCCCACCTCACCTTCACCTTAGGGCTGAGTTGGATGGAGTGGTTTCTATCAGAGACATTGACTATCTTGGGAGAGAGGAAAGAGACGTGGTGACTTATGACACTTCTGACAAATTTATGTGTTCATTCCATTGGCCAAAACAAGTCAAAGAGTTAAGACTTACATCACTGGTGCAAAGAAATATACCTAACCATCCCCCAGATGAGGTAGTATTTTTTTTAACAATAATACAATCTATCTCATGGATATTGCTGAAGTATGCAATAATGAGAATCTTTCCAGTGGTATCAGAGGGAGCAAAGAATGCCATTCTTAGACAGGACGCAAGTGGAGATTCTGAACTTCAGAGAGCTCTACTCTGTTTCTTTTCATGATGGGGCAAAGTGTTCAGAGGGAAGTGGAAACAATAGGGAATGTTAACAAGTCTGAATATTGGTTCAATAAAAAGCATTTAAGAATTAAAACACTCTTGTCAAAATTGGTCAAGAAAAAAACAAAAACACAAATAACAACATCAGGAATACAAATGAAAAATGACTAAAAATACTACAGTAAACAAAAGGATAATATAGAGATATTATGATTAACACTATTCCAGTAGCAGCTTAGATTAAAAGCCCGTTTTGGGAGTGGGGTGAATGGCAATGGCATCCATTTTCATCCCTAGAAAACCCAGAATCCCTCAATGTCTACCTAACAAGATTAAAAGAACAGATGCTTTGAATGACAAAAGTTACCACAACTGACAAAAGAAGAAACAGAAAATCTAAATAAATGAAGAAATGCACTATGTTCATGAGTTAAAGACTCAGCATTAATTAATGTCAACTCTCCCCAAATAGATCTATAAAGTCAATGTAATGTCAATTGAAATACCAACTGGCTTATTTTTAAAGGAAAGGACAAGTTTATTTAAAAGTATGAGGAGATCTGTATCAGCCAAAACAAATCTTGACAAAGAACAATAAAGTTGGAGGACTCAAATAAGATCACTTTCAAGACTTACAATAAAGTTACAATAATCACACAAGTATGCCATTTGATACAGATAGAGTAATGTAAATGTCTGTAATTAAAAAGAACAAAGGTCTCCAACAAGTAATGTAGCCTTGAAGAAGAACATGCCAAACCTAAGTAAGGACATCTGCCCCCAACCACTGCTATTCTACATGGTACTGCCTGGAAAACTAGGCAAGAAAATTAAATAAAATCTTCCAGACTTGAAGGAAGAGGGAAAACTATCCTTATTTGCAGATAACATAATCTTGCATACAGAAAATTTTAAGGAATTGCTTTAAAAAATATTAGAAAAATACACAACTTCAGTAAGATTGCAGGGTTGTATGATCAATCTACAACAATCATCCTATTTCTATATTTTAACAATGAATAATCTGAAAATGACATTAGTAAAACAAGTCCACTTATAATAGCATTCAAAAAGAATGAAGTATTAGGAAAAAAGATAACAAAAAAGTGCAAAGTTTATACTCCAAAAATTACAAAATATCATTAAATGCAATTAAAGAAGTCCTAAATAAATGCAAATTATCTTGGGCTCCTGAACAAGAAGACTTAATATTATTAAAATGGTAATACTCCATTTTAATGTTTCCACATTATCCTTATTAAAGGATACAGTTTCCACACTATCCTTATCAAAATCCCAGCTGGCATTTTTGAAGAAATTGACGAACTGATCCTCCAACTAATATACAAATTCAAGGACCCTGTAATAGTCAAAATAATCTTGAAAAACAAGAATAAGGTATAACTAACACTTCCAAATTTCAATACTTACTACAAAACTACAGTAATCAAGACAATATGGTAGTGGCATAAAGAGATATATGTGTATATATACATATATATGGAAATGTATATGAAATAAATGGAATAGAATTCAGAGTTCAAGATAAACCATTACACTGATGTTCAATTGCTTTTTGAAAAGGGTAACAAAACAATTCAATGGAAAAAGAATAGTCTTTTCACAAATGGTATAGGATAACTGGATATTCTCATGCAAAAAAAAATGAATTTGAGTCCCTTCTTTGCAGAATACACAAAAATTAACTCAAAATAGATCATGGATGAAACCACAAGACCTAAAATTACAAAATTATTAGAAAAAAATGAATAACTTTGTGTATCCTTGTTAGACAACTCTTCTTAAACATGATGACAAAACACAAACAACAAAAGAAAAAAAGAAATAAATTGACTTTACCAAAATTTGAGTATTTTCAGTTCAAGGGACTCCATCCAGAAAGTGAAAGGATGTGGAGAAACTGAAACCCTCACGCACGTCTGGTAGCAATATAAAATGATGCATCACCTTCAAAGAACATGTGGTTGGAACCAGTAATTCTGCTTCTAAGTATACAATCAAAAGTAATGAAAACCTTTGCCCCCACAAAAACTTGTACATAAATTTTCAAATAAGCATTATTAGTAGCCAAAAAAATGGGTGGAAAAACACAAATTTCCAGCAGCTGATGAAAGGCTAAATAAAATGTAGCATAGCCACACAATGGAATATTATGAAGGAATAAAGAGAAATGAAGTACATATACTTCATCGACCGGACTCAAAAACATTAAACTAAGTGAAAGAAGCCAGTTGCAAAATACCGTATATTATATTATTCCATTTTTATGAAATGTCCAGAAGACAATTCTATAGAGACAGAAAATAGATTAGTTGTCACCTAGGCCTGCAGGGAAGGAAGGAATTGGAGAATAATTGCTAATGTATATAGGGTTTCTTTTTGGTGTGATAAAAAGTTCTAAAGTTGGTTGTGGTGGTGGTTGTATATCAATAGCATATGCATTAAAAACATTGAATTCTACACTTACAATTTGTAGATTTCACAGAATGTGAATTATATCTCAATAAGGGTGTTACACACACACACACACACACACACACACACACACACACGTACCCAGAGCAAGAGCAAAATTACTCTTTCATATTCAGTTAAGTAGAAGTTTCTCAATTGAGAATAAAAATTTTCTCAGAAGTCTTATTTAGATGTGAGTTATTCATTGTATCACCATCACACAGATAAATCTGTGTGAAGAAAAGCGATAGAGTGAAAAATAGCAGTTATTGAGAGATTTGGTTAGTGGTCATTTTGAGCAATCATGCTGTACTTTGGCAAATCATTTAACATTACTAGACTTCAATTATCTCCCTTGTACATAGGACGTTTGGACCAGAAAACTTCTGTGGTTCCCTCTATGTCCAAAATTTTAGCATTTCTATTAGAAGACTGGATTTACATTTTCATTACCAGAATGCTACCTTCCTGTTCAGTTTCTCTTCTAGAATTTTTCCCACTTAATACTAAGCTATCTGAAGCCTTTTCCTATACTAATACAGATGTTACTTTGCTTCTAAATCAGGACAATTAGCTGTCTATGATTTGAATGCCCATTGCTGTCACTTACTACCTGCTGATTGTCTTGAGGGGAAAAAAGTCTGCTGAAAAGGAGAAGATTGCAGAGATAAATAGCATAAAGGTATTCATTTTAGAGCCAAGGAATGGCTCTGAAACGATGTTACTTTTGGACTTAGCTTTGTTGCTGAGAAATCAGTTCCAATGTCCATGATATTTGCACAGCTTTTAGAGCATGTGATTATCAGTTGGGCAGTAACACAGGTATTTGTTATTCACACTGCTCTTGACACATGATTCATTTCCAAACATAAAATAGCAACTTCTAACCATGCAGAATAAAGTGGTTCCTGTATATTACTAATAAACTGAATCCTGTGACGATGGAATGGGGAATGGACTCCTGATGTAGAATACTTTAAATTGTGTGTAGTTATCCACAATATTGAGTCCAGGGGATGGATGAGGGCAAACGGCTCAGTCTTCCCACCACGGCAAAGGTCAGTGCCTCCATAAAGTGAGAGAAGATGTACTACAAACATTTTATTACTAATCTTTGAGTCCATTATTATGTAAGTTATTGATGTCTATGGTTTAAAGACTGGAAATTGAATGCCCCGAATTGAGTTCCATGTGTAACCACAAAAACTTCCTCCAGACATTCTCACATATTAATTTCTTAAAAGTTTCATTTAGAATTATGATCATTCTCTTTCTATCTTTTAAAATTTTATAACTATTAAATAACAAGCAGAATAGCTCACATTTTGCTTAAGAATCTCTCTTTGCCCAGACACAAGTTCCACGGTGATTGCATTTATTTTGCCTGTGGAGCATGCATGACTCCCAAAGCACAGTTCCTTTGTGAACTGCCTGATTCTGCGACCTGCGAGGAGAGGTCGGGCTGCAGTGAACCCTTAGAGAGAGAAATGCTCTGTAGTTTATAGAAGGTCACAGAAAAGACATCCTGAGTAGTGAATGGGGCTTCCTTGGGGAGCAAGGGGCACTTGAAGACATCTCACCATCAGATCTTTCTCCCTCATCCCCACTCTGTATAATTATACACAAATAAAACCAAGTCACAGCACATGCTCGCAGAAGGCCTGAGTCGGGAAAATGTTCTAAAAGGAAATCTGACTATCCAGGTAACAAAAAGAAAGAGAGAGAGAGGCCCACACTTTTCCTTAGACAATGTGTACGCACTCATTGTCTATACAAGGGCTGTAGGGTAATTTATTCTCTTTAGATAACATCCAGATCCCTTCCAGTAATACCTGAGCTATTTTGGGGAGAAGAATGTGTCTAAACATAGGGCCCCAAGCCATCATTTAAGACTACCATAACGGAGAGGAAGTTTTCCTTCTGTTACTTTTCTTTTCAATTTTCACTTCTAGAAAGTACAGAAATGAAGGGTAATCCCTTGTGTTCCATGGGCCACATTTCTATAAACTACTCGAACATATGCCCAAATTTTAATTGTTGGAAAAAGGTGTTGGGTTTATTATACCACCTCTTCTTTACTTTTATGCATGCATGCAGCTTTTCATAATAAAAAAAACAAAGCAAACATCTGTCAATATGGCTATAATTTCTTTCTTCATTCATTACAGATCTGTGAAAATGGGAGCTTGTGAGTTGAAAAGACTTAGGCTTGCCTGCAAGGAGCTTACAAACCAGAGTTAAATCACCTGTAATTATTTCATCAGCAGAACTCAGGAGCAAAAAAGAGATGGAAGAAAGAATCCCCATCGTGGACCAGAAATGTGCTTTTGTTGAAATTCAGAAAGTCTGTTTCTATAGAAATTCTGAAATCTGAAACCAATTCAAAAACGTTTTGGAATGTAGGTGAATAGACAACTTGATTAAGAGCTCTCCAGGTGCTTGACTGCAGCTGTGGAGTCTACCCTCTCTGGTTCTGGACATATATACGTATTTGCTAAATAAACAGGCAATGACATAGACTCCTCCTTTCCTTTAGAATTTGTGGCATTCAGGGAAATTACTCTTCTCCCAGAAATGGTTCACTCCCCCTCTTCTTTTTCAGGTCTCTGCTCCTGTCACCTTATCAATGACATCATCCTTCACCTCCCCATTTAAAAGGAGTCTCATCTCATCCCTGATACTTGTATCCCTCTTCTCAGAGTTACTTTTCTCCTCAGCCCTTATCTCCCCTGGACTTGCTAAATATTGTACTCATTCATTCATTCATTCACTCATTCATTTATTGTTTCCTCCCCCACTGGAATGTGAGTTTCATGAGGACATAGGCTTTTGTCTCTTTATTTTCACCTGTATCTCTAGGACCTAGAAAAGTGTCTGATAAGTAGTCTATTCATCTGCTGGATGAAATGAATAGATGTAAGTTCAACATCAGAGAGAGGACTGGACTCAGTCATCAAGATGATTAAGGTGGTTAAATTAGTGAATTATAGATAATGCTAATAGTATTAATCATTATAACCACAATATTATAGTGTAATGAAAAGAAACAATTCTAAATGAAAGGACTATCTTGAAGAAAAGTCAGTATCAAAAAATTTTGGTGTTGGAAGATATTTTAGAATCATTTACTTCAAACTCTCTACTGGTGCAGGAAGATGACTGTCTAAATGCCTGTAGCACATGGTACCTCCACTGTGGCCCTACTGGCAACTTGGGCTGGTCATTCTCGGTTATGTGAGGCCACCCTGTACACTGTAGGATGACCTCTGTCTACTATAACACAGCTGTGACAATCTCAAATGTCTCCAGATATTGTCAAATGCCTCATGGAAGCCAAAACAGCCAACACTCCCTTGAGAATTACTCCTACAGCAGGATACCATGCCTGTCTGAAGTTCTGTCTCTCTCTTCCTCTTCCCTCCTCCCCTTTCCTCTCTCCTCTCCCTTCCTCTCGTTTCTGCCTTTTGCATAAACACACAAAAAGCTAGTTTACTTCTAAGCAACATTTTACATATTTGGAAACAAGAATCATATCTGTTACGGGATGAATTGTGTACCCTCAAATTCATATGTTAAAATCCTAACCCCAAGTACTTCAGAATAGGACCATTTTGGAATAGGATGGTTGCAGGTGTAATTAGTGAAGATGAGGTTATACTGGAGTAGAGTGGGCTCCTAATTCAGTATGATTATGTCCTTATAACCTTCAACACCCTTAGAAGGAACCAACTTGGCTGTCATGTTGATCTTGGACTTCCGGCCTCCAGAACTATGAAACCATAAATTTGTGTTGTTTATGTCTCTTAGTCTGTGGTGCTTTGTTATGCAGTCCTAGGAAAGTAACATAATACCCATTGTAAGTTTCTTGAGCAAGCACAGTGATTTGTGGAAATACATCTTGAGACTTGATTGCCTCTTGATCTCGCAAGCATTTCAAAATGACTCTTTCAGCCAGTTGAAACTGAACTTCCAAAGATCACCAGCAATAGCCTAATTTCTAAACAGAAGCCCTTTCCTTGTTTTAGGTTCTGTCATCCAGCACCACTGCCTTCCCTGGTTCTTGAAACCTCAACAGAGTCCCATTCACTTTTTCACTCCTTGCTTCCTTCTCTTATTCAACAAATGATTGTATGCTCATTTCTTTAAAAATCTCATTATTCTCATTCTATGAATCTAACATCTTAGTATGATGGAATGACTCAAAATGCTTCACTTCTCAAATCCTGAACAAAGAGCTTTATTGAGCATTTACTGTATGTAACACACTAGCTATACAACTCACTCTACCAAGCCTTGTATGTGTATTATACTACTTGATTTCTGTAATGGTTAATTTTGTGTCAATGGGCTACAGAATCAAACACTACTCTGGGTGTTTCTGTGAAGGAAGGTATTTTTGGCTAAGATTAACATTTGAATTGGTACACCAGGTAAAACAGATTGCCCTCCCCAATGTGAGTGGGGAGTCAGTCAAAGGCCTGAACAGGAATCAAAGGCTACATAGGAGGGAAATCCTCCTGCCTGACTGCCTTGAGCTGGTATATCGTTCTTTTCCTTCCTTTAGACTTGAACTAAAGCATTGTATCTTCCTAGGTCTTCAGCCAACTCACCCTACAGGTCATGGGATTTGTCAGCTTCTGTGATTGTATGAGTCAATTTCTTATAATAAATTTTTCTCAATAGATAGGCAGATAGGGATATAGAAAGAAATAAAGATATATAGAAAAATACACATTTAAAGACATACATCCTCTACTTGTTCTGTTTCTCTGGAGAACCCTGACTCACACAACTCCGTAATACCATGAGGGACATACTATAGACAAAACAATTTAATCATATTTAATAGAAGAGGTCCATAAACATGCTTGAGGATGCACTGTTTGAAAGAGGCTGAGCCGAGATTGAAATCCAGGTCTGTCTGACACTATATCTTAACCCTTATATCACTCTTCTTTCCTTTACCTGAACATACCTAAAACATGCTTGCCATTTCTGTTAATGGTATCATAATTTCCCCTGTAAAGAGGCTACAATCCTCAGACAGAACTTTATCTTCCTCCATCTTTCTAACACTAATTCGTCTTCCAAATCCATTCATGTTTCTTTCTTTGTTTATATTCCAGCTGCTACAACCCTAAATTGAGTCCCTGAATATATGATGGTTTCAAACAGCACGTAAACTGAATCGGATGCCTTATTCCTCTTCATCCTTCCACTGTGGTTTATTCGTGTTTCATGAAGCACATGGATTTCATCATTCCACAGCTCAAAAGTCCGGAGTATGGATTGCCACTGCCTTGCCCAGGGGTGTAGCAGGACCAACAGTCTGATGCGCCCCCACTCTGAGGGGTCAGGGCTGGTGCTGTACCAATGGTAAGATATTTTCAGTTATCACTAGAGTGCATCAGCATCCGTCCTGGGGAGTTTTCTCAGTCTAAACCTACAACCCATTTGAAATTCTTACATGGCAATTGGGCATCTGTCTTCTGAAAATGATTCCCTGATGCATTTTCTCTATTGCCATTTTTACTGATCTAGAGGATCAATTTCAAGCTGACTATAATGTCATCATCTCAGTTCCCTTCTACTTTTCTAACCTTTCAACCCACTGATTTGCTGTAGAAATTTTCCCTTCCCAATGCACCTTTGCTCCAGCCTCTGTGCATACCCCGTAATTCTCATTCTCTATGCATTTCCATGTAGCACACACATAACCTGGGGTTGGGGCGGGGGGGGGGGGGGGCCCTGAGTCCTTCTCTATTTATCAAAATCCACTCCATCCTCAGTGTACAGCTCAAAGCCAACCTCCTCAAGGCATCCTCCCAGACCCCTGGGGCTGAATGGATCCTTCCCCCTGCAGGCCTTCGATTATCTCCCCGCCTGCTCTCAGGATGCTCCATTCGTAGAATGGAATACGATGCAAGTGGTGTTGAGGTTCAAAGGCAGATAAGTGTCGCCCTAGGAAGCGACCAGTTCATGATTCGAGGTCACTGAGAAAAGACAACTGGAAACATTCCAAGCGGTACAGCGCTTACTGACAGAGAGAGAGGAGACAGAGTGTGCCTAAGATCCAGCGCCCTGCCGCGCTGGGTCCCGCATGGCCAGTCACGCGCTCCGCAGCCACCACGCATTTCACTTCGTGCTCAGTGGAAGGATCCTCACTCCTCCCCGGGGAGTCTGAAATACAGCAAGTCTGAGGGCCATCCAGGCAGGCATTTAGGCAGAACTCAGGCGTTGACACTGAGCCCAGAACAGAGGCAGATATCCCTGCACGAGACGATGTACCCAGACTAAGGGCTCTTTATCTCTCGGGAAGGAAATGTTGCAGGCCCACAGCCCATTCTATGTGAACAGTAGGTATCACCAGACTGCATGCAGGCGGCTGCCTTTCTCAGCGGTAACAATCGTCCTTGCAGTCTTAATTGGGTATGTACACACTATATTGTTTCAGAGCTATTAATATTTTTCATGTGCATACGTCTTTTCACCTCGATTCTATTATATGTCATCTGAGTAACACAAGACAACTTATTGCCTTTGTATTTCCCAAAGGATCTTGTATATAGAGATATTCAGTAAATATTTATCAATAAAAAATTGTTTGAGGTTGCAATGAGCTATAATGATGCCATCGCACTCCAGCCAGGGTGACAGAGCAAGGCTCTGTTTCAAACAAAGAAAAAAAAATGCTGAAGACAGTGGTCGAGCTAAGAAAGTTAAGGCTGAATGTGAGTGTGCCACTCAGGACAAGAGGAGTCGGGCCCTCACACTTTCACCCTCACTCCGACTCAGTACTTGTTTCCACAGCCAAAAGCATCCCTCCCCCATCACACGCATTTCCAGCACCGCCTCCTCTGCCAATTGCAGAGATTCCAGAATCCCATCTGTACCTAGAAACTATGGAAACATTTTACTTTCTTTCCCAATTAAAAAATAAATGACACAAATTGCTCTTTGCAATTGCATAATACACTTACCAAAAATCATACAGATCACATCATCTATTGCCTTAGCTCATCTTGTTTTT
>RJWJ010047475.1:0-11034 GCA_004363605.1 Indri indri
TATATAATAACCACTTCCTTCTACCTCATCCTCTCACCCGACTTTATTTTCTTCAGAGTACGATTTGAAATAATACCATTTACTTGTCTAATATTATCTTCCTCATCAGAAGTGTAAACTCCACTTCGGCCACCATACCCCCAGCAGCTAAAACAGTGTAGTTAAAATGTTAACTAAATGAAGTGACGTGAAAAAAACTATGACAGTAAAAATACATACTTATCATAGCACTTAACAGGAGCAGGGGGCCTCAATGAAAATCCAAATTAACCATTTAAGACCTGAAGTTTGTAAGAATGTATTCATTTAGTCAGGAAATATTTACCAAATACCTCCAGTGTTCAATATACATCTGTGAGGGATACAAAGATGTGTTAAGACCTGGTGCCTGCCTTTGAGGTACGTGTAGACGAAATAGAAGGTGATAGATGTGCACAATTGGAACATAATGGAGAAAAAGTGCCACAGAAAAGTACATGGAAATCAGAGGCTGAACTGAGTAGTTGTCATTTGGGCAAAGCCTTGCAGGATGAGTGAGGTTTAGACAGGCTTAGAACAGTGAGAACTGGCATCCCAGGCAGATTGAACAGCACAAGGTAAGACAAAACAAGCAGTCGGGACCTGTTGATTCTCCAGACTAGGCTTTAATACGCTAGAATATATGTCGTGTGTAGAAAAATAAAGTCTGGGAAGGCAGGTAGGACCCAAACTGTGAAGGAACTTAAATGCTTGGTAGGTAGTGAGGAGCCACTCATTTTGTTGTGAAAACTGTCCCTGCCTTTCGTGACCACAGTACTTTCCTTCTGAAGGGACACATGGTCACGTTAGCTTAATTCTGGGTCTGCTGGCTGCTCTGGGGACGCTGCCAAGTTCTGGCTAGCAAAGGAGAGCAGGGTGCACTACATCTGAAACTACTATCGCCTTACCTTAGACCTTTCGGTGGTATCCACCCAGTACAAGGTGATTTTTCGGGCGATCATGACTTCCTGGACTCTCTTGGGCAACAACTTCTCCAACACCTGCTTGGGGGTAGGCGACAGGCGCTGGGTCTGGGCCTCGTACCCACACACGAACTGGAGCAGCTCCCTCTGCGAATGCGGACAGGGGGCCAGGAGGAAGACGGCATTCACAAAGCCCGCGAGCGCGGTCTCGGCCTCCTTGGCCTCGCTCTCCACGTCCACTAATCTCCTCCCGCTGCTCCTCAGGATCGGCTTCGTGGGCGACGTGATCTCGGGCCGGTCCCACTGGTAGTCTAGCAGCGTCTCCATCAGGGCGCTGTGCGTGTTGGTGGCCCTGGGCGCCGGGCCGGGCAAGTGGGCTCGATCCTCGAGCCTGGCCTCCAGCTCTTCCTCAAAGTCCTCCCACGAGCGAGCCCCCAGCTCGCGGAAGTCGGACACGCGGGAGGGCCGGCTCCGCGCCCCCTGCGAGTCAAAGAACTTGAAGGCCCAGTGGACCCTGGCCAGGCCGAATCGGCAACTCAGGTAGGTGAGGAGGCGCAGGGCGGCCCGCCGGACCCGGCTGTGGCGAGCGGCGCTGCCCGCGGTGTCCAGCAGCAGCATTACTTTGTGACAGCACGCCATATCGGCCGTGCAGCTGCTCCGGGGCTCCGTTCCGGGTCGGCCCCACTCTCCTCCAGGCCCTTCGCTCAGGGAACCAGCGCCATTCACCGCTTCCCTTAGGGGCCCGGATCGAAAGGCTCCCGCGCTCTCCAAGAGCTGTTACTATTGGCAGAGCTAGTTCTCAAGGTCAGCTCTTATTGGCCGCTCGCGTTACGTAAGTTACGTGAGCAACTTCCATTTTGGGCGGTGATTGGAAGGGCCGTGGCGAAAACCTCAGCTTGATTGGTGGAGGGCGTGACTGTGGGCGGGGCGCTGCGTTGCAGGAGAAACTTAACATTCATTGGCTTGGGCCTTCGTTTTAAAATTTAAAGAGGTGGTGCTTCGGGGCGTGTCAAGAAGCTTCCCCAGTGGGGAGGAGGCCCGCGTTCGGATGAGTGTGCTCAGTCGTGCGTGCGGACTGCGGGGCGGAAGTTCACCAAGACTTTGAGAACTTAGTACCGGAAGGGAATTTGAGCTGGATTGGATCGAACTGGTTTAGAATCCGCCAGACTGTCTGTGGAGTAGAATCCCATGGCGAAGATTTTAATTTTCTGTAAATTTTTAAAAATTATTATTTTTTTTGAGACAGAGTCTCACTGTGTTGCCCGGGCTAGAGTGACGTGGCGTCAGCCTAGCTCACAGCAACCTCAAACTCCTGGGCTCAAGCAATCCTCCTGCCTCAGCCTCCCGAGTAGCTGGGATTACAGGCATGTGCCACCATGCCCAGCTAATTTTTTCTATATGTTTTTAGTTGTCCAATTAATTTCTTTCTATTGTTAGTAGAGACGGGGTCTCGCTCTTGCTTAGGCTGGTTTCGAACTCCTGAGCTCAAGCAATCCTCCCGCCTCGGCCTCCCAGACAGCTAGGATTACAGGCGTGAGCCACCTCTCCCGGCCTTTAAAAATTATTAAAAATGAAAAGTTCACTATCTTTGCCCCAGTAAAAATATCTGAAAAAGATAATCAGGGAGCCAGATAAAAGATGTATGTACATTATGGAGTTTATTTAGCTCTAGAAAAATTAGAAACAGTTTGAATGGGCATGGTTAAGGTATGGTACCCCCCCCCCAGGGGAACATCGTGCAGCTTTTTAGAGTTATGTTTTATTATGTAATGTTAGATTTTTAAAAGACTGCAAACTGTACATGCAGTGAACTCCCCAAGTTTTCTATCTATATGCATATTTTTAAACTGTTAAGATAATACTGTGTACCAAAAGTTGTCTGTGATTGTCTCTCGGTGGTGCTTTTTTAAAAATTTGTTTACACTTTTATGAATTTTCTAAATTTTTACAATTCTATATTACTTTTACATTCACAGGAAATATCCTTAATGAATAAAAAGAATCCTCTTGCTGGCCGGGCGTGGTGGCTCACGCCTGTAATCCTAGCCCTCCTAGGGAGGCTGAGGCGGGAGGATTGTTTGAGCTCAGGAGTTTGAGACCAGGCTGAGCAAGAGCGAGACCCCCGTCTCTACTAAAAAAATAGAAAGAAATTGGCTGGACAACTAAAAATACATAGAAAAAAAAATTAGCCGGGCATGGTGGTGCATGCCTGTGGTCCCAGCTGCTCAGGAGGCTGAGGCAGGAGGATCACTTGAGCCCAGGAGTTTGAGGTTGCTGTGAGCTAGGCTGACACCACAGCACTCTAGCCCAGGCAACAGAGTGAGACTCTGTCTCAACAACAACAACAAAAAAGAATCCTCTTGCTGCAAATGGAAGAATCCTCACCTGTGGAAAAGGCTGTGACTCCAACGGGAGCAGTTCCTCCTGCTGGTTGTGACAGCGGAGAAGGATTTAAGCTTTCTCTGGCTAGGACTGGCTGGCCTTTAAATTTCCTTCCACTGCTGACATTCCCTGAGTCCATTGTTTCCAGAAAAGACCATCACTGATGCGTTGTAAATTGTCCATGAATAAAAGAAGCTAACATTTCCTGATCCACTTAATGTCATTTTAGAGCAACAAACATTTGTCAGACACTTGCTAGAAATTCTGACACCTACTGTGTTGTTCAGAATTCAGTCAACAAATAGTCATTACAGGGAACAAAACAGACAAAAATCTCTCCTCTTGAGGAGCTCACATTTTAGCAGGGGGAGCCAAGCAATAAACAAAATAAGTAAAAGATGTAATATGCTAGGTGGTGATAAAGGTTATGGAGAAAAGTTAAGCAGAGAAAGATGAAAGGTGCTGTGCGTTGAGTTGTGTCTTTGTGCATTCATTCATTCTGTGTCTAAATCCTCCCTTTTTATAAGGACACTAGTCATTGAATTAGGGATTACCCTAATGACCTCATTTTAACTTGATTATCTCTGTAAGACCCTATTTCAAAATAAGGTCACACATTCTGGGGGATACTGGAGGATAGGATTTTAATGTATCTTTTTGGCAGGGAAACAATTTAACCCTTTCATCCCATGCCAGTCATTCATTCACTCATCCAACAATACTTACTACATACGAGGCACCATTCCTACCCTAGTGGAATTTACAGTCTAATAGGGGACCAGACATTAGACAAATAATAAGACAGATAAACGTAATACGATATTCTGCAAAAAGAATTTTGAGGGAAAAGTGAAGTGTATGAGGGACTACGGTAGTTGAGCACTTTTGTTTAAACTTTAAGGAACGGCCTAAGGCAGTGAGATTTAAACTGAGATCTTAGGGGTGAGTAGGAGTTTAACAATGGGGCTGAATGGAATGGGGACAGGGAAAGGTAGGTAGGCAAAATGGTTGGGACACCTTTGAAAGTCCCAGACAGGAAGGAACATACTGAGTTTGAGGAATGGGAGGTGGTGGTGAGCCAAGTGTGGGGTGGGAGAAGAGGCCAGAGAAGCAGCGGGACAGTGAGGGGCCCTGGAGACAACTGGGCAGCTTGGATATTCTGTTGAGAATGGATATTTTATTGAGAATTGAGAAGCTATTGGCAGGTTTTGAGGAAGGGAGGGACGTGACATGATTTGGGTTTTGAGAAGAGTACTCTGGCTATTGGGTGGAAAATTGAACATATGGGGGCAAGAATGGAGCCGTGAGACCCGTGAGGAGACTGTGCAGACCGTCTGGGTGGCTGTTTACCAAAGTGAGAGCTAACACATCAGGGAGTGTCCAGGGCATCCTTTGGGTGCAAGAGGAAAATATCTGAACCGCTGTTTCTCTTATCTGACAGCTCATTCATTGGATATCAGTATTTTATGACACACTACATTTTTCATGTATCTGATTAAGTGGACTTGAGGCTATCCAATGGGGTTTTTGAGTGTTAATAAATAACTCTCAAAAAATGAGTAAGTGGCTTTATAAGATTCCTGCTAAGAAACCACATATTGGAAGTCATATTATTATTATTTTTTTTTTTTTGAGACAGAGTCTCACTCTGTTGCCTGGAGTAGAGTGCCGTGGCGTCAGCCTAGCTCACAGCAACCTCAAGCTCCTGAGCTCGAGCAATCCTACTGCCTCAGCCTCCCGAGTAGCTGGGACTACAGACATGCACCACCATGCCCAGCTAATTTTTTCTATATAGATTTTTAGTTGTCCAAATAATTTCTTTCTATTTTTAGTAGAGACGGGGGTCTCGCTCTTGCTCAGGCTGGTCTCGAACTCCTGATCTTGAGCAATCCACCTGCCTCGGCCTCCCAGAGTGCTAGGATCACAGGCGTGAGCCACCACGCCCAGCCAGAAGTCATATTATTAATGTGAATAATGCAACTACAAGAAAACCACATGAAAATGGTGGATCTGACACTCTCTTTTTTCCTAGTATGAGATTGAGGAACATTTGTACCCCCTTAATATTTTGAAATTAAAAAAAAAAGACAATTTGAGCAAATCTTACACTAAGTTGCCCAAATGAAATTCAGGATTAACAAAAAGGCTATTTGAAATGTGGATTTTTTATTACCATTAATCGCAAACCTTACCCTAAGTGTATATTGTGCCTGGAGATGTTAGGTAAAATGATAGCATGAAGCTATCACAATTAGCAAGACATTTAAAAAACTGCTTATTTCCTCTTTAAGCCATAGTTTATCTCTATTTTATGTTTTATAATACATACAAATAGAAAATTATCTGTATATAATTTGCCAATTAATAAATATACATATGTTAGGGATACAGGGTCAGCTTCTATTTTGATATATTTCAAATTACACAAAATATAAGTCTATATTGATAAGGGAAAACATCAAATAAATGTGGAGACCACTGGTCTAGACCACTTATGATGGTGGCTTTGGACCAGGGTGCAAGTGATGACAGTGTTTTTGAGTTCTGCATTTTGATTCCCTGCCTAGTTGTTGTGTCACTTGTTGAGAGAAGGATGCTGAAGTTTCCAACCATGATTGTGGATTTGTCTATTTCTCCTTTCAGTTTTATCAGTTTTTGCTTCATGTATTTTACAGTTGTGTTGTTTGGTACATACATGTGTAGAATTGCTGTATGTTCTCTGTAGATTGACCCTTTATCACTATATAATATCCATCTCTGTGCCTGGTCATTTTCTTTGCTCTGAAGTACTTTATCTGATATGAATGTAGCCACTCCTGCTTTCTTTGATTCATGTTTGCTTTTTATTATGATGTTTGCATTTTTTTCATCCTTTTACTGTTGACCTACCTGTATCATTACATTGGAAGTGAGTTTCTTGTAGATAACATAATTGGGTCATGTGTTTTTTAAAGTCTATTCTACAAATCTCTTTTAATTGGCATATTTAGACTATTTACATTTAAGATAATTATTGATTTATTAGGGCTTAAGTCTGCCATTTTATCTTCAGTTTTTTGAGGTTTTTTGTTTGTTTGTTTTGCTTTCTCTTTTTTTCCTGCTCCTTTCTGGGTTACTTGAACACTTAAAAAAATTCTATTTTGATATATCAATTGTGCTTTTTAGCATATGTCTTTGTATAGTGTTTTTTTTAGTATTTTCTCTAAGTATATTACATTATATACACATAACTTACCACAGTCTCCTGGTGAAGTGCAGTGTAGTCAAGTATAGAGAGCTTGCCCCCCTTTAACTCCCTTTATCCTCCCCCATTTATAATTGTCTTAAATATTTTCTTTACAAATATTATAATAACCACAAAAGACAATGTTACAATTTTTGGTTCAACCATCAAACATAATTTAGAAAACTCGAGAAGAGAAGGAAAGCTTATTGTACTTACCCACATTTTTATTGTTCTTTCTTCTTTCCTGATGTTCTAGGATTCCTTCTTGTATCATTTCCTTCCTGTTGCAAAATCTTCTTTTAAGCATTCTCTTAGGGTAGGTATCTGCTAGCAGCAAATTCTCTTAGTTTTCTTTTACCTGAGAATGCCTTCATTTTTCCTTTATTTGTGAAGAATATTTTCACCGGACACAGAATTCTGGGTTGACAGTTCAGCATATGAAAACATAGTGCCACTTCCGCCTGGTCCCCACGCGGCATCTATGGCACCACGGATGGGGAAGCCTTCCTGCCACTGAGAGGTGGAGAAAGCCCCCCTCCCCAGTGCACCTCCTCTGACACCACCCAGACAGCGAGGAGGGCTGCCTCGTTATCACTCGCTGGTGGTGAAAGTCCCGGCTCCATACCAGGCCTCCTCTGATGCTGCCCAGCAGGGAGGGAGAGGTCATTGCTACCTTCTGAGAGATGTGGAAGTCCGGATTCTCCAGGTGGCCTCACTAACATCGCAGGGGTTGGGCCTCGTTGCCACTAG
Source organism: Indri indri (assembly GCA_004363605.1). Taxonomy (NCBI): domain Eukaryota; kingdom Metazoa; phylum Chordata; class Mammalia; order Primates; family Indriidae; genus Indri; species Indri indri. The sequence continues at coordinate 7,300 of RJWJ010047475.1, forward strand.
ATGGAGCTAGAGTCTCAGCTTTCTGCTGGGCCGTCTCTGGCACCACCCTGGCAGGCGAAGGGCCACCTAGTCACAGCCGGGGTGGGAGTCTAGGTTCCCGCTCAGCTTTTCCACTGTTCTGTGGACTTTGGCTGGACTAGAGTGGTTATTGTCTAGAAGTTTGCTGTCTTGCTAGGCGCCCCTTTCCTGGTCTGTTGACCAGAGCAGGCTTTTCTCTGGCCTCTTCGTGTCTGTGTTCGTGGGTGTGTTAAGTTGCCAGCTTCTCCAGGAACCGGTCAGGATGTACAAGGCAAAAACAGAACCCAGGGAACTTGCTGCGGTGTCATCCCCTGGGTCCCAAGTTCCCCAAGCAGGCTCCTCTCCTCTCAACCTTTCAGAGTCTTCTTATGTTTCTTATATGTATAATTCCAAGAGTTCTTAGCATTACTTAATGGAAGGAATAGGGATAAATGTGTCGACTCATTTTTTCTGGAACCAGAAGTTGGGAGTCACTGTTTTTATTAGAACTTATCACATTGGGTTATATTCAAGCAATCTCTTTAAGAGTTTACCTCGCCTTTTTTTTTTTTCGTAGAGACAGGGCCTCGCTCTGTCTCGCAGGCTGGAGTGCAGTGGTGACATCATAACTCACTGCAGCCTCAAACTCCTGGGCTCAAGTGATCCTCCCACCTCGGCCTCCCAAGTAGCTGGGACTATAAATCCCATGCCACCACCCTAGGCTAATGGGGTTTTTTTCTATTTTTTTGTAGAGACAAGTCTTGATAAGTTGCTCAGGCTGGTCTTAAGCTCCTGGCCTCAAGCAATCCTCCTGCCTCAGCCTCCCAAAGTGTTAGGATTACAGGCGTGAGCCACCGCCTGACCTGCCTCACTTTCTAAACTCTGAGTTCTTAGAGAGCAGGAATTGTGTTTTATTTGTCTTCGTATCCCAGTGCCTAACAGAGCAGGACTCAATAAATTATTTTTTTAAGTTGAGTTGTATGTTATCAAGCATTTATTTCCCAAAAGGAAGTTAGGAATTTGTGCAGATACAGGCACATTACCACTAGGGGACAGCAACAACAACCCTTTGCAAAGGGCTCTGAGGCTGCCATCCCACCCAGAGCTGCTTGTCCTTGGGTTGCGTGAGAAAAGCAGAACCCTGAGGACTTACTGCAATTGGGCTTCCCAGGGAGAAAGAGGACCCTGGGTGACTGGCAGGCTGTAGCTGGAACACTTGGATCCCCTTCTATTGGAGAAGCATGCTTCCCCCTCCCTAATAAAAGGAAGAAAATTCACTTATTTCCAGGTCCTAATAAGATCGTCATGATACTGGGTGTTCTTCACAGTAATGATGCAAGGCAGGCAATATCTCTCCCTTTTACAGATGAGGAAACTGAGGCTCAGAGGACCCCTCATGACTAGTTAGAGGGAGTGCTGAAGGTCTGATCCAGATTCCAGTCACTTTCCACTAGTCCACACTGCCCCCCTCCAGAGATGCAGGGACAGCCCCCTTCCGCTGCTGGAGTGGACAGGAGAAGGGACCTTCTTGGGCAATGGAGGGCCCAGCATCGTGGCAGTAGAGCCAGGCTAGTGGACATGGGCAGGGGAAGCTTCGCCCCTCTCTGCCCCCTGCCCAGCAAGCCTTCGAGCCCTGGCTTGTTCCCCATCTTTCTTTAATGGAGTGATAATCAATCCACTCTGCTTTTAAAAGTCGTATGATCTGGAACCACACATAACTTGCAGGGAGCAAGGCAAAGTGAAAACACAGGGCCCCTTTTTAAAAAATTAAGAATTTCAAGATGGCAACATCAGGCCAGGTGCGGCGGTGCATGCCTCTAATCCCAGCACTCTGGGAGGCCAAGGTGGGAGGATCGCTTGAGCCCAGGAGTCTGAGGTTGCAGTGAGCTATGATGACACCACGGCACTCTAGCCAGGGCAACAGAGTGAGACTGTCTCAAAAAACAAACAAATAAACAAACAAACAAAGAAGGCAACATCAGAGCAGAAAACTAAGTACCCGGGGCCCTTCTACGCGTGGGGGCCTGTGCAGCCATACAAGTCACATGTCCGTGAAGCCAGCCTTGTCTGGAGCAATCATTGAAATAGTGAAATAATAATACCTTCCATCTTTCACATACCTACTTTGTGCTATACTCTGTCCCTCACTTTAAATATTGTATTTCCTTTTAACCTTTATGGGGCTTTTTTTCCCCCGACCCTGTGTGTTTTTATCCCTACAATGGGGAGGTTGGACTAAACTAGTAGTTGTCAATTCTAGTTACGCATTAGAAGTACATGGAGACTTAAAAAAAAAATACCCAAAGCCAGCCCCACCCTCAAAGATTCTAATCGCACTGGATTGGGGTGGGGTCTGGGCATGTGGGCAACCCCCCACCCCTGCCTTGTTCTGAGACTCTGGTTTCTATTTGAAGGTGAGGATGGTGAAAATGTCCTTCTCCTCCTTAGAAAAGGCAGCGAGGTGTCTGGACACTCCGCTCCTGTTGGGCAGGAAGTCTTGAGATCTTGGGTCTGTGAAGTTTTACTGGCAGTGACGCAAAGAATACGTGTCCTTGGTGGGTCTGCCTAAGAAGCGGGTCTTCTGGGGACGTTTCTCCTCCACAGCAGCCATTTGCCCAAACGTCTGTTCTGCCCAGGGTCTCAGTAATCTGGTGTTACCTGGTGGTCTGTGGGGGAAATCATCCATTTGTGGCAGTATTTCTGGGCAGGAAGCGACAACATTGGCTTTCCTGCCCTTTCTGGGAACTTCCAGCTTGTCTAACTTCCTTTATAGAGCCAGAGCAGTGTGTGGAAAGCTGTCATGAAGAAGAAAGCAAAAAGGAAAATAAGGTTTATTGCATGCTTTCTGAGTGCCTGGCATTGCACTGAGGAGCATTCATATTTAATTCTTCAAAATGCTTCTGGGTAAGTATTTTTTTTTAATCTCCATTTTTACAGCTCAGAAAGGTTAAGTAAGTTGCTGGGCGTCACACAGCTGATTAAGTGGTCCTTCTACTTACTAGGGGAACAGGGCTGTAGTTCAGAGATGGTATGGAGGGTGGAGTAGGGTGCAGAATTGGTCAGAGAGGTGCCCACTCATCTCTCTGACCCCTGCTAGCCTGAGGCCTGGGACCTTCCTGTCTTCCTCAAGCCCCAGCCAAACCACATCTAAGGGCCAGTATAAGCTCAGACCTCTGTGGAACTGGCTCTCCCTTTTCTAGCCAGGGGAGCTGAGCCGTGGCTGAAGCCGGTGAAGCATGGCCCGGGCCTGCCTTATCAAGACTGTGCAGAGCCCAGAAGCCCCTCGCCTCAGGTCTGGAACACTGGGTCCATTGACTGATGTGGGACTAGAGGCTCAGAGAAGCTATGAGGCCCTGGGGGAAGGGGTGGGAAGGAATGGGGACCCCAGTCCAGAGGGCGGGCAGGATTGCAACCTCCCTAGTAGAGCCAGAGCTGAGGCCCCACCCCGCTGGGAATCCATCCCATACCCTCCAGGAGGGTGAACCTGCAGTTTCACAACCCTAAGCTGGGCTAAACCAGTGAGGCCTGGACCAGCAGAGAGGAGCATGAGGAAAGATTTCTATCACGCCGTGAATTCCAGGGCTGCCAAGTGGCTCAGGAGTGGATGGCTGGAGAATCCATTTTTCATTCATTCTTCAAAAGCACAGGGTCAGATAGAAAAATGTTTTATAAGATGAAACTGTGATATGGGATGATAAAACAGTTCTGGAGATGGATGGTGGTGATAGTTTCACAACA
>RJWJ010047476.1:0-10958 GCA_004363605.1 Indri indri
GATTGGCCAAAGACATACTGATAAAAAAAAAATGAACATAATTTTTCTCAGTGGCCTTTAGCTCAAAATAACCCATAGGCCAAGGAGTCGTATTTTGGAGGGGCGTATTTTAGTACCCCTCGGAGTACATTTCTGTCTTAAAGAATAGCCCCATGAACCAGAAAGGGACTCAAAGCAGACTGTCTTCAGATCAGAATTTTTTTTTTTTTTTTTTGAGACAGAGTCTCACTCTGTTGCCCGGGCTAGAGTGCCGTGGCGTCAACCTAGCTCACACCAACCTCAAATTCCTGGGCTCAAGCGATCCTCCTGCCTCAGTTTCCCAGGCAGCTGGGACTACCGGCATGTGCCACCGTGCCTAGCTAATTGTTTCTATTTTTAGTTGTTTGGCCAATTTCTTTCTATTTTTAGTAGAGATGGGGTCTTGCTCTTGCTCAGGGTGGTCTTGAACTCCTGAGCTCAAGCAATCCTCCCACCTCGGCCTCACAGAACGCTAGGATTACAGGTGTAAGCCACCGCACCCGGCCTCAAGCTGAATTTTTTTGAGCATAAGAAATATTAGGCACCACCTTTCAGACAGGTGACTTTCACCTGCACCACACCTGAGGCCTGAAGTCAACTTTACACACTGATTTCTTCCTTGGTCTTTACTGGTCTTGTGTGTTCATTTGGTGTCATTATTGAGAGTCCATAATGACAAAGGAGACCTATGCCTCCTATAAAATGGAAACTATTCTGCCTTCTAGAAACTTATGGTTATAAAATATAGCATATATTCATTAGAAATAAAATCAGAAATATCCATAAGGATGCAGATAGAATGTTACCAGTTATCAGAAAGGAAATTTTTATATCATAAATCCATTAAGACTCAGACATATTGTGCTATAACCTCAAAATGATTTTGTGTTTTATCTCAAGTACTTCATCTCAAAAATACTTCTGAAAAATAAAATAATTTTTAAATTTTTAATATTTATTGCTTAAAGATATATTGAAAATTCATAAATATATTTTATTTCATTTTATTTTCATAGTTCCAGATGGTTTTTAAGTAAAATAGTTAACAGAAAAATTATGTATATACATGTTAAACTAAAACAGTAAACAAAGCAACAACTTTTCTAATGAGTAGCTTTGTTTCCACATTTTCAATGAATAGAGAAGGATATGGGTATACTTAAGTGTGTGTATACGAACATATGTATTTGAATATATTATTAAGCACACAAGTGGGTATCTATTGTACATAGTATTCTGAAGCTTATTTTTTAAATACAGCTTAGAGATAATTTTTATTGAAACATATACGCAACACCATTTTTAAAGGTCCACATAGTATTCATTGTATTAATATGCCATGATTTGCATAATCATGAACATTTAACTTGTTTCTAGTCCCTTTCTATGTTTCAATGCTATAATAAATATCCCTACACACACATCTTTCTGTGGTAATATGGTTCTTCCTTCTAGAAAAAATATCTAAAATATCTGTAGGCTAAATTTCTAAAAATAGAATTTCTGGATGAAAGGATGTGTATATTTAAGGGCATATTTTAGGTATTGCCACATTGCTCCAAAGAGGTTGTGCCGATTTATATTCTAACAGTAGATGAGCATATAGTTTCACCACACACTGGATAATCCTCTTTCTCCGCAAATTTATGATCTTGCCCAACTTATAGATGTAAGAAGGTATCTCATTAATGGTTTATTTTGCATTTCTTCAATCAGAAGGAACATGGAACATCTTTTTATATGTCAACAAGCCACTTAAAATTCCTTCTCCGTGAACTACTTGAACAAATCTTTCACTGTGTTTTTTAGGAGCAAAAAGAATCTAGAAGAGGCAGGAAACTCATTAGAAATCCTAACTGGCATTTATTTAATGGATGTCTCAGCTTGATGATACCTGTCTAAAAATTGACACCTGTTTAAGAAATTCCAAAAAGAAACGTGTGGAATTCTGCATGTACACATGCATCCATGTGCACGGGTCTAAGAAGACTGAAGAGAAAGGGGAGAATGGAGAGAAAATCAAAGACGTGAAGGATGAGGAAACCATGAGAAAGAAGGAAGAGGCCAGATTAAAAGGGATGAAAGATGGGGAGAGAGGAGGAGATGTACGTGGGCAAGAAGAGAAGAAGGAAGAGTATATCTATGTCTGAACTAATTCTGCCCCGCTGGGATAGTGTTGCTAATAATATACAAAGTGATTTCACGTATAGTTTTTCTGCTCTTTGCTTTTCAGGTTGTAGGTAGAAATACTGGGATTTTAGTATATACTCAGCAAACTTATGATATATCTTTTCTTCTGAAGTTAACATTTGTAAGCTTGTAGCTTTCCAGGATGTGTAACTGTTACCTCATTCTTATTTGGCGTGGAGTTTATTCATTTCTTGTAATGAATAAGCAGATACAATGTGGACCTCTCAAGGCAACATACTATAATCCTTTCCAACAGTTTCCTTTTGTGTCCTTGTATGCAACTCATTATGGATGGGGTCAAAGAATAACTCAATTTACGTTGCACTCCGGCCAAGAAAAGAGTGTGCTAGGAAAAGTCTAGTGCATGGTTATAATTAGTTTCAGAATTAAAATTTAGTCACTTTTATACAACTTACGAAGATTCCCAAGTTTTATAAAATTTTGATCATTTCAATTGTTCATGCTTTATTTGAAGTTCATTTTTTTCTAAGTGCCGTATTTAGTGCTTCTGTTTTATAGAATACTCTGACAGAAGCAGCAGCCGCAAGAGGTCCACACTTATCCACCTGCGCTTTGCAAAACCCATGGCGATTCCAAGAACAATGCATCTCTGAGGGAACGATGTTAACTAGTTATTAGGCTGTAACTGCAAGGCAGAAGATAATTAGTGGCCTTGCGAGAGAAAATTAGGTTAATAAATTAAAAAGAGAAATTTTATTTGGCAAAAAAAGAAGTTTAAGAGTTTTGAAAGAATTCGTCTTTAGAGAAAACATCCAAGGAATTAAATTATAAACCTTTACTAAGCAAGTGCAAGGGAATGTAACAGTCCTTTTTTTGTTATAAATTAAGTCCGTAAGATTGAGGAAAGTATTAAGCAATTTGGAAGCCTCACTGAAATAATTGAGAATTCATGATTGTAATAAATATGACAATGACAGGTGGTCCACACAGTAAAATATTGTATTTTTTTCAGATATCTTTTCAATATTTTGTAAGAAGAGTGTTGTATCAGTGAACAAAGAATCAAAGAATCTGCTGGTAAGTTCATATATCAATGTTTTAGTTGATTGTTCTGGCTCTTCTTGCCTTTTTGCATTAACTTGAAATTAAAAGCTAAATGTTTTTCTTTTTCTTCTTTTCCAACCAACATCCATTATTCTACTCCCAACACTGTGTACCATCGAAAAGTCAGGTAGCATTTCTGCAGCCTAAGAACTCATTCTGCGTCAAATATGTGTTCTCACACAATGAAATGAACAGAATGGGATTTCTATTTGAGTAGATGTTGGTATTTAGTATCATAACAGAATTGTATCATCACAATCAACTGAAATGAGAAAAACACACAAAAAAGAACCATTTAAAAGGCATTTTACAATTTAAGTACTTATCAACATCTTTTTCCGTTACCAAAAAAAAGAACTATGTATATTTTCCTTAAATCAAGTTTTTCATGAATCATCTCATAAAAATAAAACATCTCCTTAACAAATAGATCATCCACTTTTTCATGAAAAGTAGTTAATTTAAGCTCTACTTTATCACAAAAATAATTTGAAATAGGCATGGCAGATGTATCATTGCAAAGCAAACCCTTGTCTTGATACTGACTTTTGAATTTCATAAAGATTTAACCCAAACAACTAATTTAGAAGGTTAGTATACATTTATCAAAAGATATCGGTTATTAAAATATTTGTTTGAGAGATTCACTCTTAGTGCGAGAGGGTTAAAGAGCAGGAATGAAATTCAAGCTTTGGTTTTGTTTTTGTTTTGGTATCTGTCACTAAATAGATATACGGCACCAAGGTTTATCAATTTGGAAAGGAGAGCTTTATTTCTTATAAAGGGTTGCTGTCTGTAGGTAGCAATTCTGATACGCTAAGAAGCAGAGCCTCTAGCCAGAAGCACATACAGGGAACACGAATTTATGCTAAGCAGGGTGGCTGAATACACATATTCAATAAGCTATGGGAGAGTCACGAATATTTACGAAAGGAGAAACATTCGTGTGCAATTGAGCTTCATGAACCTACCCATGTTCTCTTCTTGCGTCCTTGACTAGGATGAAAACTCAACTATGTTTAAGTGATAATGGGCAAAGGAGTTTCCTAATGAGACCACCAAGAGTCAAACTCAATCCACAGGTACCATGGCAGGTAGAAATACCTAAAGCTGGTGTCTATTCACCCTTGAATGTATTTCCTACGTGTAAGTTATTTATAACGTGTATTCGTCAGTAAGACTCCAATCTTTTTTTTATTTCAGCATATTACGGGGGTACAGATGTTTAGGTTACATATGTTGCCGTTGCCCCTCCTCCCCCCACCAAGTCCGAGTTTCTTGTACAAGAAACTCGTGTGTGCTTTTTTGTGTTGTTGTTAATCACAATTAATTGATGAAAGAGAATAGGAAAGACATAAGGAACATCAGAATCGTTCAAATCGACTAAGGGACTTGTTTAGAGACACTGAGCTCAGTTTAATACTTGCTTCTTGATTAATTTTTCAATTTTTTGTCATCTGTTATTTTTCAGATAAGATTCTATGCATCAAAGAATACGCCCTAAGCATATACGTAGCTTCTTACAAATTGCAGAGGCTCAATCGTTTTTTCATAAATGAACAAGCTCACCAAAATGGTTTCATGTATCACCTTATTGTTCATAAAGGGGCAGAAATAATAAAACTTCTCCATCTGAAGCAAAAAAAAAAAAAGTAGCAATATTATAGGATACCGGCAACTCATCTTAAGTACTCAAAAATAATATCCCAGAATCTAGATTGGTCAAAAATATTTTAAAATTAAAATCGAATTATTTGGCATCTGTAATTTTATACAGCAATTGGGTTGTAAGCTGCTTCAGAATCGAAAACATCACTTATCTCCCAGTAACCACAAATTTAGAAAATATTCACAAGTAGGCAATTACCTGTGCCACAAATCACCTACAAAAATTTGGCCTAGGTTTTTGCTAATCACTATGCCAATTAATTGCCCCACAAAGACTGGTTGGAGCCAGATCAAGTAAAGGCTCTTTGATATGCAAGGCTGCTCCTGTAAGAAAGGCAGGAATAAAATAATAAGGTAGACCAAGGAAACCTGATGAGAGAAAAAAGATAGTTCTTTAATGTTTCTTGGATTCTCACAAATGTCTAAGGACTCCAGTCCCACCTGAACAGTCGGAATTGGCACACAGACTCATCCCGCAGATGGGTCAGGCCAGCATCATTGAAAGGAAAGCAGAGACCGTAGCTGCCACGCAGGTGTTTGGGGCTGGGTTTGCCCTCCAACAGAAGGTAGTCTTGGGTGATAGTGGTGCAACGAAAGAAACAAACTAGTGACATAAATCATAATTTTTCAGAGTGATGTAAGTGTCAGTTTTCCATTTGAGATAAACGAACACTGGGAACCACTGTACTCTGGGGTTGATCCTCTTCAATGTGCAACCCATGTTTGTTACAATGGGAGTTTCGAGGAAAAAATGGGGTAACGTTTTGCCCTTAGCTAGTGTGTTTTCCTCTGGGACAAAAAGCTGAAGCTATTTCTCTCGCCGTATCCTCAAGTTCTCTCATTACTGCAGAGTGACATTGTTCGCCTGCACTGTTTATGGTTTAAGTCAAAACACATTTTTATTAGAGCCTCTACCTCTAAATACTCCCTCGGCATGTTGAAAAATATGTCATCTTGATAAAGTCACTGGAAACCAGAAATAATTCAATAATTCTGACCTTTCAATCCAAGTTACTCTAAGATGAAAACTGTAGGATATTTGAATGGGTACCAGTAACATGGAAAACTCATTTAAAATGAGTAATAAATACATAATCAAACATAAATATGCATCTTGCAGCTTATTTTTAATTAAAAAAAACAAGTAATTTATATTATCAGCAACTAACTCCAAAAAAAGTAACTTTTAGGGAATGTTATAGACTCTTCCACTAGGCTACAATTTTTTTAGAAGAAGATAAATTTTGTACCCAGTCATCTCACAGTGGTTAACACACAATAAATGCTAAATAAATGCAAAGGAATGGATGTTAAAGGTGCATATTAAAACAAAAGGCAGTTCATGCTTCTTTGCACAGAGAGAAAGTGAAACTGATAACATGTTATATGATCAATATATTTTCCTGACAATTATATTTTATCATTGGATAGATGCGCTTTACTCATGTTTGCATAGCTAAACATACTATGAAGGCAAGTTTCTTAAAACACACGTGCACACACAAACTGCTCCAAAAACAAGTGTATTGAAGTCATCCACCTCTTATAACACAGAAACTTGTTTACAGTGTTGGAAAAACACATTTCTTAACTTCTACGGTTCACATCAAAGATTTGAAAGCCAGATTCATCAAGTTGCATCAAAGTACCGTGGATTTTCTTATATCCCTTTCTTCTCTTTGAAGAAAACTTCTGCCAAACACACAACCTAGGAATAGAAGTTTCACCCTGACATGGTAACTGAAGTCCATTTATCATTTTCATATCTTGCTCCAGGTATATCTTCCTTTTTTCTTTTTTGTATTAATTCCTTGAATGTTTGAAAACATTATCTGCTCTCAAGATGGCAGGTAGTAAAATCTTAGGTGAGAATTCATGTAAACATATGAATATACACACGATGACATACAAATAATTCATCATATAGAGGCAGAATTATCACGCAATTAGAGAAGGAATAACACTCCAGATTAATTATTTCACACAGCCCAATAGAACAAGAGTCAAAATCAAGCCACCTGTTAAAATAAGCTGGGCAAGTCAGAGTCCAAAAACATGCAAGAGTGAGGATTAGAGAAATTAGAACATGAAGTAAGGCACACACACAAGAACCAAAATGCTGTAAATATCGTCTGGCAGGCCAATGAGGAAAATCACAGACTCAGGTGTCTCAGAGCAGGATGAAGAAAGCACTAGCATCGAGGCACTGGTAAAAAATACAGATGCCCGTCAGCTTAGGATGTGGTTACATCCTGCTAAACCCATCGTAAGTGGAAAATATCGTAAGTCAAAAATGCATTTAATACACCCAACCTACCGAACATCTTACCTTAGCTTAGCCTACCTTCACTATGCTCAGAATGCTCAGAACACTTACATTAGCCTACCTTTGAGCAAAGTCATCTAACGCAAAGCCTATTTCATAATCAAGCGTCGAATAACTCACGTAATTTATTAAATACAACACTGAATGCACCATGGTAAAGTAAAAAAAAAAAAAAATGGTAGGTTGAACAATTTTAAGTTGGGGATTCTGCTTTCAAAGTTCAGCCCAAGAAACTTTGTTCACTTCCGAGAGGAAGGAAAGTAGCTAACTCGAATTGCCAGAGTAGGTGGGAGACCACAGCTACAGCAAGACTGAGAGAGGCAGGAATTGCAAAGTTGGTCTCAGACAAGGCAGGAGCTGGCCGGCTGGAGCAAAAAAACACTGAATCCACGAACTAAGGAAGAAAAGGTGGATATGACTCAGAAAAACACCCTCCCCAAGGTGACACAATTGGCCCAGGAAAGCCGAGAGGAGACCCTTCCTCATTCTGTCCCGTAAGATCACACCGTCTTACTTAAATAACGCTTTCCCAATAAAGATTCCCTTTTTTTTTTTTTTATTATTCTAGAAAAAGTTGAAAGTCAGATTTCAATGAGAATTTCTTCATGACTAAGGACAACTGCCCTCCTCTGTCATAAACAGAAATGTGCTCTTAGGTGAAATGGGACTGAGAATTTATTTGATGGCAGTTTTAAGCACTAGTTCTTGAAATTGTTACTGTCTTCCGATGTAGTCTGGGAAAGATATATTGAAGCCATCAGCTCTGACACTAGGGTGATTAGCGGCCGTTACAGGCTGTTTTGGAGTATTCATAGGGGATCTTATTTCACACAAAACAATCTGCAAAGAAAATCACTAATAAGGATGATCTATGACTGAATACCTCGTCCCCTGAAAAAAGTCTTATGCTGACGTTTTCATTCAGTGATTTATTTAAAAGTTTCAAAATCCTTTAAAGCCTATTTCTGTCATATTTAAAACAGTAAGTACCATCGGAAGGAAAAGGCACCATTAAAAAAAATTGACTCTGAAATTAAATAACTGTATTTGGAATTCCTACTGCAGCAAAATAAAGTCAGCAGAATTTAGTGACAGATAAGCAAATTTCACCGATATGCCTTTTCCTGTATAGGCAATTGTGCAAACAATACTACTATTTAAAATAACATTAGACGAGTCTCATAAAATAAAGGAAGGGGATGAGAAATTATAGTGAGGTAAAGAAAATTTAAATCATTGATTTCAAAATATTTTATTTAAAAATGAAAATGTTAATTTTTTTTTAATTTCTAGAATTGTACTACTGGTAATATCATGGTACCCACACTCCCAAAACGAGCCCATTTCCCCCATCTCTGTTCCATGTTTTCCTTCTTCTCTGTAAAGCTAATCAATTCCTGAAATGACTCTTCAGTGACTATTCTAGAAAGGCAACCTTGCATAGAACCTTGGATAGAAGTCATCTCTGGGGTCAGATACCAGAGTTCAAAACTCACCTCTACCAGTTAGCAACTTAGTCACTTTGGGAAAGTCAGTTAATGATTCTAACCTTATATTTGTTGTCAGAACTAAATAAGATCAGCACCTTTTTAAAGCATCCAATAAATGTTAGCTATTATTTTTACTAAGGTACGTGGGCTAGGAACAAGGTACGTAGGGGGTAGTTTGTGGTTATATTTTAGGAAATCACCCGCTAAAAATTCACATGTACAAAACAACACAGAAAGAAGTGCAAGCAGAGTCGATAAATGCAAAGAAGACAGAAGAGTAAATACGTGTCCTTAGATAGATAGCGTTACCTATCTGAACAGGATCTGCACCCCTCACCACTCACAAAAAATAATTCATGATGGATAACAGACTTAAACCTACACCATGAAACTATTAAAAGAATTCTAGAAGAGGAGGTTGGAAAAACTCTTATAGACATTGGCCTAGGCAAAGAATTAATGAAGAAGACCTCAAAAGCAATCACGGCAACAACAAAAATAAATAAATGGGACCTGATTAAATTAAAAAGCTTCTGCACAGCCAGGGAAACAATCACTAGAGCTAATAGAGAACCTACAGAGTGGGAGAAAATATTCGCATGCTATGCATCTGATATAGGGCTAATAACCAGAATCTACAAAGAACTCAAGGAAATCAGCAAGAAAACATCAAACCACCCCATTAAAAAGTGGGCAAAAGACATGAACAGAAGCTTTTCAAAAGAAGATAGACCAATGGCCAGGACACATATGAAAAAACGCTCAACATCTCTAATCATCAGGGAAATGCACGTCTAAACCATTAATGAAATATCACCCAACTCCAGTGAGAATGGCTTTTATAAAAAAGTCCCAAAACAGCAGATGCTAACATGGTCGTGGAGAGATAGGAACACTCATACACTGTTGGTGGGACTGCAACCTCTATGGAAAGTAGTATGGAGATGCCTCAAAGAGCTGAAAGTAGACCTACATTCAATCCAGCAATCCCACTACTGGGTATTTACCCAAAGGAAAAAAGACATTCTATAAAAAAGACACCTGCACTCGAATGTTTATAGCAGCACAATTCACAATTGCAAAGACGTGGAAACAACCCAAGTGTCCATCAATACATGAGTGGATTAGTAAAATGTAGTATATGTATATCACGGAGTACTACACAGCCATAAAAAATGGGGAACTGACGCCTTTTGTAGCAACCTGGATGGAAGTGGAGACCAAGTGAAGTATCACAAGAATGGAAGAACAAAAACCACATGTACTCGCTACTAAATTGAAACTTATACATCAACACTCACGTGCACATATGGTAGTAAAATTCAACAGAAATCAAGCAGGTGGGAGGGGAGAGGAGGGGATGGGTAAATTCACACCTAACAGGTACAACGCACACTGTCTGGGTGATGGAGACGCTTATGACTTTGACTCAACCTGTTCAAAGCAATTCGTGTAACCAAAACGTTTGTACCCCTGTTAATATTCTGCAATAAAAAAAGAAATGAAAATAATTGTGCTAGAGTTGAGTTTTAATTTTTTTTTTCAAAGTGTTCTTTCAGGTGTTTTTCTTCTTGCTCCTATAATAGGCATAAGGAAAAAAACAAAAAACAGTGCTAAAAGAGAAGGCATAAAGATAGTATGTTCTGAATGTTAGAAGTTGGAAGCTGGGGTTCCTTTATGGAATGAAAGGTGTAGCTACAAAACATAACTTCGAATGGGGAAAAACGCATGGAGAAATGAGCTGGAAAGGCATTGCTCTGCCAATTCTCCCACCTTTGACTCAGATTCTTAGGACTCCTGCCCCACGACTGCCTCCTGGGAATCTTCCCTTCTATGTATGATAACAGTTCAGAGCTCCTTCAGAGAAACCAGAGAGGTGAGTAGGTGATTGGACTTCACAACTCAGCACCACCAGCCGTATGTGCTAGTTCTGCGATTCATAAGCTAGATTAATAATACAGCCCTTGCACACACAGCCAGTAAGGCCACAGAAACCAGAAAGGCAAATGTTTCCCAATTATCAAGGGGTGCACAGGTCCCTTAGAGCAGTGGCCATAATTGTGACAACTTGTCGTCCAGAGAAAGGAGAATTGTGCCCGAGATCATGAATATGTCCGACTCCGGGACACCAATTTAATTGTCTAGGTTTCCTTACCAGCTTTGCTAACTCCAGTTTCATAAAGAATATTAAAGTTGACATT